>ONZH01012776.1:0-20977 GCA_900303285.1 Rhinella marina
TTCCACAGCCACCTCCACGTCGTCCTCCTCCTCATCCTCCTCCTCCTGCAACTGCCACCGTGAAGCAGACAAAGTGTGGTCTGACTGTGTAGCTCCGTTGCGTCTCCTCCTACCCCCGTCTCCTCTGCGTGCAATGCGTTCTCCCTTATTGCGATGAGCGATTCTTTAAGGACGCATAGGAGCAGGATGGTTATGCTCACTATAGCGTCCTCGCTGCTGACCTTCTTGGTGGACTCCTGAAAGATATGCAGTACATCGCATATGTCTGCCATCCATGGCCACTCGTGGTTGGCAAACTGAGGGAGCTGAGTTGGAGGCACGCGTGGATTCATAATCTGGTACTCCATCAATGCTCTCTGCTGCTCACACACCCTGGCCAACATGGAATAGGTGGAATTCCAGCGAGTCGGCAGGTCGCACAACAGCCGATGTTCAGGCAAATGGAGGCGTTGCTGGAGTTTTTTTAAGCTAGCAGCAGCTACAGTTGACTTCTGAAAGTGAGCGCACAAGCGCCGCACTTTCACCAGTAGCTCTGCCAGGTTGGGGTAAGTCTTTAGAAATTTTTGGACTACCAGATTAAAAACGTGGGCCAGGCATGGTACGTGATTGAGTTCGGCAAGCTCCAGAGCCGCCACCAGGTTACGGCCGTTATCGCACACGACCATGCCTGGTCCTAGCTGCAGCGGCGACAGCCACATCTCCGTCTGCTGCAATATGGCGTCCCTCACCTCTGGGGCGCTGTGCTTCCTGTCGCCCAAGCTGATGAGCTTAAGCACCGCCTGCTGACGTCTCCCCGCGCCAGTGCTGCAACGCTTCCAGCTAGCGGCTGAGGGCGATGTTAAGGCAGAGGAGGAGGAGGAGGAGGAAGAGGAGGGGGGTTTATCAGAACCCGTGCTGGCAATCTTGGGCGGGGGTGGTAGGTAGGCCGTCTCTGTTTGCGACCCCGTCCCCGCTTCCACAACATTCACCCAGTGTGCCGTCAAAGAGATGTATCGTCCCTGGCCGCAAGCGCTTGTCCACGAGTCGGTGGTCAAGTGGACCTTTGCGCTGACTGCGTACCTCAGGGCCCGCCTGATGTTACGCGACACGTGCTGGTGCAGGGCGGGGACGGCACTCCGGGAAAAGTAGTGGCGGCTGGGGACGGAATAGCGAGGTGCGGCAGCCGCCATCAGGTCGCGGAAGGCCTGCGTCTCCACAAGCCTAAACGGCAACATCTCCAGGGCCAGCAGTTTGGAGATGTGGCAGTTTAAGGCTTGGGCTTGGGGGTGACTCGTGGCGTACTTCCGCCTGCGGTCGAACGCCTGCAAGATGGACAGTTGATGGGACGAGGAGTGTGAAGGTGCAGGCGAAGATGCAGGGGAAGGGGAGGCTGAAGGAGAAGGCCCAAAGTAGCCGAGGCAGAGGCAGATGTGGAGGTGTCCTGGCTGGAGGTCTGGACCGCAGTGGCAGCACACAACAAAGGGGAAGAGGCAGTGGCAGCAAGACCGGGCGCAGGTTGTATTGCGTTTGCTCTCTCCCACTCAGCCCAGTGCTTGACTTCCAAGTGACTCCGCATGCCTGAGGTGGTCATATTGCTCTTCTCAGAGCCCCTACTCAGTTTTGAGTGGCAGAGTGTGCAAACCGCACTCAGTTTGTCATCCGCACAAACATTAAAAAAACTCCACGCCACAGAAGTACGAGGCCTCGATGGGGGAGCTTCGCGCGACTGCCTGCTGCCGAGAACAGCTTCGGCCCTGCTGGCTGTGGCCTCACTTCTCTGTCTGGACTGTCCTCTGCCTGTGGACATCCCTCTGCCTGTGGACATCCCTCTGCCTCTTGCTGCCTTTTTCGGTGCTGTGCAGACCACCACCTCTCCACTGCTTTCCCCGCTGGACATCACCCCTGGCCAAGTGGGGTCGGTCATTTCGTCATCCACCACCTCCTCTTCCACTTCCTCACTCTGCTCCTCCTCCTGCCCACTGGACATTCCAACAGCCTCCCTTGATGGCAACTGCGTCTCATCATCATCATCGCTCATGATAACAGATGCTGGTTCAGGGTCCACATCAGCAGGAGATGGCGAATACTCAAGTGTTTGGGCATCACTACAAACAAATTCCTCTGCTAGCTCCTGGGATTCTTCCGGCACATCTGAAAAAGGACCCGAAAAGAGCTCCTGGGAGGGGTCAATGGTGGGATGACTCTGTTGGCCAGGTGTGGAGGAAGGAGGGTCAGAGTGAGACTGTGTGGATGACTGGCTGGTGGACAACTGTGTGGAAGCGCTATCGGCTATCCATTGCACCACCTGTTCAACCTGCTCAGGCCTCAACAGCGGTGTAACCCGCCCCCTGCTTAACTGTCCCATAAAGGCAGGGATTCTGGATGAGTGGGATCCTGGCTGCCCCTCACCAGCACGCATTGTATCCCCACTGGCTTCAACAAGGCCCCCAACAGCATTTCCGCGCCCCCGTCCTCGTCCACGTCCGATTCCGCTAGCCCCCCTCTGCATTTTATTTTTTTTTGTCACAATATTTTGCCTTCACAGCCGTGTACTAACAGTTCAGACGGTGTGTATTAACACCACGTATATAAATTATTTTGCAAGAGAACGCACAGTACAGGTGCCAATGAAAAGGCCTATTTTTTTATATTTCTAGGTACACAGCCGTGTACTAACAGTTCAGACGGTGTGTATTAAAACCACATATATAAAATTATTTTGCAAGAGAACGCACAGTACAGGTGCCAAAGAAAAGGCCTATTTTTTTTATATTTCTAGGTACACAGCCGTGTACTAACAGTTCAGACGGTGTGTATTAACACCACGTATATAAAATTATTTTGCAAGAGAACGCACAGTACAGGTGCCAATGAAAAGGCCTATTTTTTTTATATTTCTAGGTACACAGCCGTGTACTAACAGTTCAGACGGTGTGTATTAACACCACGTATATAAAATTATTTTGCAAGAGAACGCACAGTACAGGTGCCAAAGAAAAGGCCTATTTTTTTTATATTTCTAGGTACACAGCCGTGTACTAACAGTTCAGACGGTGTGTATTAACACCACGTATATAAAATTATTTTGCAAGAGAACGCACAGTACAGGTGCCAAAGAAAAGGCCTATTTTTTTTATATTTCTAGGTACACAGCCGTGTACTAACAGTTCAGACGGTGTGTATTAACACCACGTATATAAAATTATTTTGCAAGAGAACGCACAGTACAGGTGCCAATGAAAAGGCCTATTTTTTTAATATTTCTAGGTACACAGCCGTGTACTAACAGTTCAGACGGTGTGTATTAACACCACGTATATAAAATTATTTTGCAAGAGAACGCACAGTACAGGTGCCAATGAAAAGGCCTATTTTTTTATATTTCTAGGTACACAGCCGTGTACTAACAGTTCAGACGGTGTGTATTAACACCACGTATATAAAATTATTTTGCAAGAGAACGCACAGTACAGGTGCCAAAGAAAAGGCCTATTTTTTTTATATTTCTAGGTACACAGCCGTGTACTAACAGTTCAGACGGTGTGTATTAACACCACGTATATAAAATTATTTTGCAAGAGAACGCACAGTACAGGTGCCAATGAAAAGGCCTATTTTTTTAATATTTCTAGGTACACAGCCGTGTACTAACAGTTCAGACGGTGTGTATTAACACCACGTATATAAAATTATTTTGCAAGAGAACGCACAGTACAGGTGCCAAAGAAAAGGCCTATTTTTTTATATTTCTAGGTACACAGCCGTGTACTAACAGTTCAGACAGTGTGTATTATCACCACGTATATAAAATTATTTTGCAAGAGAACGCACAGTACAGGTGCCAATGAAAAGGCCTATTTTTTTTATATTTCTAGGTACACAGCCGTGTACTAACAGTTCAGACGGTGTGTATTAACACCACGTATATAAAATTATTTTGCAAGAGAACGCACAGTACAGGTGCCAAAGAAAAGGCCTATTTTTTTATATTTCTAGGTACACAGCCGTGTACTAACAGTTCAGACGGTGTGTATTAACACCACATATATAAAATTATTTTGCAAGAGAACGCACAGTACAGGTGCCAAAGAAAAGGCCTATTTTTTTTATATTTCTAGGTACACAGCCGTGTACTAACAGTTCAGACGGTGTGTATTAACACCACGTATATAAAATTATTTTGCAAGAGAACGCACAGTACAGGTGCCAATGAAAAGGCCTATTTTTTTAATATTTCTAGGTACACAGCCGTGTACTAACAGTTCAGACGGTGTGTATTAACACCACGTATATAAAATTATTTTGCAAGAGAACGCACAGTACAGGTGCCAAAGAAAAGGCCTATTTTTTTATATTTCTAGGTACACAGCCGTGTACTAACAGTTCAGACAGTGTGTATTATCACCACGTATATAAAATTATTTTGCAAGAGAACGCACAGTACAGGTGCCAATGAAAAGGCCTATTTTTTTTATATTTCTAGGTACACAGCCGTGTACTAACAGTTCAGACGGTGTGTATTAACACCACGTATATAAAATTATTTTGCAAGAGAACGCACAGTACAGGTGCCAAAGAAAAGGCCTATTTTTTTTATATTTCTAGGTACACAGCCGTGTACTAACAGTTCAGACGGTGTGTATTAACACCACATATATAAAATTATTTTGCAAGAGAACGCACAGTACAGGTGCCAAAGAAAAGGCCTATTTTTTTTATATTTCTAGGTACACAGCCGTGTACTAACAGTTCAGACGGTGTGTATTAACACCACGTATATAAAATTATTTTGCAAGAGAACGCACAGTACAGGTGCCAATGAAAAGGCCTATTTTGTTTATATTTCTAGGTACACAGCCGTGTACTAACAGTTCAGACGGTGTGTATTAACACCACGTATATAAAATTATTTTGCAAGAGAACGCACAGTACAGATGCCAAACAAAAGGCCTATTTTTTTTTAATATTTCTAGGTACACAGCCGTGTACTAACAGGTCAGACGGTGTGTATTAACACCACATATATAAAATTATTTTGCAAGAGAACGCACAGTACAGGTGCCAATGAAAAGGCCTATTTTTTTAATATTTCTAGGTACACAGCCGTGTACTAACAGTTCAGACGGTGTGTATTAACACCACGTATATAAAATTATTTTGCAAGAGAACGCACAGTACAGGTGCCAATGAAAAGGCCTATTTTTTTTATATTTCTAGGTACACAGCCGTGTACTAACAGGTCAGACGGTGGGTATTTACACCTGGTATACAAAAAGGGTACAGGCACACAGGGTGCAGGCACACAGAACCCAGAACACTAGAGCCAAATAAACTGTATTTAAAAAAAAAAAAAAAGTACACAGCCGTATACTGCCAGATCAGATGGTGCATATACACACTAGGTATA
Source organism: Rhinella marina (assembly GCA_900303285.1). NCBI lineage: Eukaryota > Metazoa > Chordata > Amphibia > Anura > Bufonidae > Rhinella > Rhinella marina. Next base: position 5,387 of record ONZH01012776.1, read on the forward strand.
TAACAGGGTTTTGCAGCCAAAAAGAACGCAGAACAGTAGTGCCAAATATAGTTTGGTATGTAGCAGAGCACCTAATACACCACTAATGCCTCTCTCTGTCCCTACTCCAGCAGCTATCCCTGAATACAGCAGCCGTTCTCTGCAGAGTGTATATGGTAGTAAAGCTATCACTGTACTGCACTATAGTAGCCCTGATAAGGGCTTTTAATCACGCTCCTGCCTGTCCAACAGCTAAAACCTATCTCTCCCTTCTCCAGCCTCTGTCCCTGACTAAGTTCACGCAGCATATGCGAACGAGCAGGAAGAGCTGAGTTTTTATGATTCGAGGTCACATGGTTTTTCCAGCCAATGCATGTAGACGCCGTTTTCGCGCTGCCAGCGTGCTCCGCGGGCCTGTCATACCCCCCCTGCATGGTGATTGGTGGAAAAAGAGCGCCAGGGAAGGTGGGAGGGGAAACGAATTCTAAGTGCGCCATCGCCGTTATACTCGATCGAAATCGAGTATGCCGAATAGCGTAGTATTCGATCGAATACCAGCTCGATCGAACACTACTCGCTCATCTCTACTTATCATCATTGTATACTCATCTTATAACAGAGAAAACACTGGCTAAACCTCTTTACCTGACAGAATGGGAAAGGGAACTGGGGGTCAGCTTAACAGAGAATGACTGTAAATTTATACTTACACACTCCCATGGCTTTTCCAACTGTATTAGAATTCAAGAGAATTCCTATAAGGTCCTTTCACGATGGTATAGGACACCAGATTACTTACATAGGGCTCATATTTTGCCAGATGCTACGTGTTGGAGATGTCAGGGAGATATAGGCACCATGACTCACATATGGTGGTCCTGCCCTAAAATAACAACTTTTTGGAAGGAGGTTAAGGCGATTACTAATAAGGTCTGCGGCATGAAAATTACCCTCACTCCAGCATTGATTTTGTTATGGTGCCCCCAAACACATTTTCAGCCTTCTACAAAAAATTTGGCAACGCATTTCCTCACTGCGGCCAAATATATCATTCCTACGAAATGTAGAGATCCTGAACCTCCGTCTACTGTAGTCTGGCTAGAGAAGGTGCACTAAATTTGCCGCATGGAGGAGATGGTTGGATGGGATAGAAATAAGAGATCAGCTTTCCTGACACTTTGGGAACCGTGGCTTATGTACCATCAAAACTTCCTAGCAAATGGATCCATCCAAGCTACATAGCTTATTGACCTCAAAGTGCACAAATTTACCTTTATGAGATGGGAATGGGATACACTAATGCACTCTTATAGTATGATATCCAGAAATATCTAGATTTGGGCCGCTCCTCGACTCCAATGTTTGTACGTTGTTATTGAATGTTTTAATGTACACGTCCTCCTTAAGTTACAGCTACATAGCATCATTGTGCCTTGATTTCTGCACACTTAATGATGGCAAATGTATTCTTGTTATGAGATTTATATTTATTGGCCGTCCTTCAAGCTGTAACCTTGTTGTTTCATATTGTTGTTTCATATTTGAAAAATTGAAAATAAAGAATTTTGAAAAAATTAAGTTTATTTGTTTTGCTTTATTTTAGCGTTCCATAGTATATATCAATCACGGGATAGGCAGCCTAACATGAAGTCTGCCGTGTGCGCCAGAGTCCCAACACGTAAGAATTCCCTCTCCTCACTGGCCTGACTCTCCATTTCCTCCTCCTCCTCCAAGTCCTCATCTTCAGCCCATACACGCTCAAGAGTTAAGGACTGAGCACTGGTACCCTCTACTGTCTCGCCGACATTCTCCTCCTCTTCCTCCTCATCCTCATCCCCCTCCTCCGATACGCGCTGAGAAACAGACCGGAGGGTGCTCTGACTATCAAGCGACGTATCTTCCTCCACTGTCTCTTGTGACAAGCGCAAAGCATCCGACTTGATGCTGAGCAGTGAGTTTTTCAACAGGCAAAGCAGCGGGATGGTGAGGCTGATAATGGCGGCATCGCCGCTGACCATCTGTGTTGACTCCTCAAAGTTGCTCAACACCTGGCAGATATCAGACATCCACGTCCACTCCTCATTGTAGACTTGAGGAATCTGAGTGACCTGACTACCAGTTCTGGTGGAAGTTGACATCTGGCAGTCTACAATCGCTCTGCGCTGCTGGTAAACTCTGGCTAACATGTTTAATGTCGAATTCCATCTTGTGGGCACGTCGCACAACAGTCAGTGAACGGGCAGTTGTAGGCGGCGCTGCGCTGCCCTAAGAGTGGCAACATCTGTGGTCGACTTGCAGAAATGCGCACAGATGCGGCGCACCTTGGTGAGCAAATCAAACAGATTGGGGTATGTCTTGAGGAACCGTTGAACTATTAGATTGAACACGTGGGCCAGGCATGGCACATGTGTCAGTCTGCCGAGTTGCAGAGCCGCCACCAGGTTAAACCCGTTGTCACACTCAACCATGCCTGGCTTGAGGTTCAGCGGTGCCAGCCACGGATCGGTCTGCGCCGTGATGCCCTGTAACAGCTCTTGGGCGGTGTACCTTTTGTCACCTAAGCTCAGCAGTTTGAGCACCGCCTGCTGGCGCTTACCCACGGCACTGCTGCTGCGCTTAGAGCTACCGACTGAAGGCGCCGTGCCCACGGATGGTAATTCGGAGGAGGAAGTGGAGGAGGGGTCGGAGGAGGCATAGTACGTCTGAGAGACCGTGACCGAGGTAGGCCCCGAAATCCACGGTGTGGGCAGTACATGAGCGGCCCCAGGGTCAGTCTCGGTCCCAGCCTCCACCAAATTAACCCAATGTGCCATCAGTGAGATATAGTGTCCCTGCCCGGCAGCACTTGTCCACGTGTCCGTGGTTAGGTGGACCTTCTCAGAAACAGCGTTGGTCAGTGCACGGATGATGTTCTCTGACACGTGCTGGTGTAGGGCTGGGACGGCACATCGGGAAAAATAGTGGCGGCTGGGGACGGAATACCGAGGGGCAGCCACCGCCATGAGATTGGGAAAGGCCTCGGTCTCTACCAGCCTATAGGGCAGCATCTCCAGGCTCAGCAATTTGGAGATGTGGACGTTGAGGGCTTGGGCATGTGGGTGGGTGGAACTGTATTTCCTCTTGCGCTCCAGCGTCTGCTGTAAAGACAGCTGAACGCTGCGCTGGGACACATTGGTGGACACTGTGGAGGATCGTGGAGGCGAAGGTGTGGTTTTCCGGCGGGAGGTGCTCGTGCCGGGGTCCTGGGCAGGGGGTTGACTAGCAGAGGCAGCGAGTGACACAGGAAAATGAGCAGTGGTGTGACCCGCAGGAGGTGGTGAACGGCCTTGGTTCCATTGAGTGGGGTGTTTAGCACTCATATGCCTGCGCATGCTGGTGGTGGTTAAGCTAGTAGTGGTGGCACCCCTGCTGATCCTGGTGTGGCACAGGTTGCACACCACAGTCCGTCGGTCATCCTCACTTTCTTTAAAGAACCTCCAGACATCTAGGCCTCGCCACGGGAGCTTCACTACGTGAAACAGTTGCTGCTGATGCACCAGCTCTGGCCATGCTTCTCCCTCTGGCCACACAACTGCCTCTTCCAACCTGTTCTGGTGCAGCACTCGCCTCCGCCTCAGAAGCACTGTCTTCACTCGGCTTATCAACCCAGCTTGGGTCAGTCACCTCGTCATCCTCCGATTCCTCAGTCTGCTCCCCTCTCTGACTTCCTGCCCTGACAACAACTTCACCACTGTCTGACAACCGTGTCTCCTCATGGTCCGACACCTCTTTACAAACTTCTTCCACTAACTCAACATTGTCATCATCATCACCCACAGACTGAGACAGTTGGAAAACTTGGGCATCGGGAACGAGGTCAGCAGCAACCTGAGAAGTGGTTTGTGACTCTGGGAAGGGTCCAGAAAACAGTTCCTGAGAGTGAGTATGCCGGATCGCATTCCAAATTTTCCTGGGAGGGGGCAGACTGGGGGGAAGGAGGTTGAGGTGGAGGAGCCATAGGAGTGCTCCCTTGGGTAATGTGGGTGGACTACATGGAAGACTGACTGGTGGACAAATTACTTGAAGCATTGTCCGCAATCCACGACATCACCTGTTCGCACTGTTGTGGTTTCAACAGTCCTCAACCACGTGTCCCTGTAAGTTGAGACATGAAGCTAGGGAGTGTAGCTCTGCGGCGTTCCCCTGCTCCCTCATAAGCAGGTACTGTCTCACCCTGCCCAGGACCACGGCCTCTGCCCCCTGCAGTAATTGAATGCCCACGCCCACGCCCTCGTCCTCGACCCTTAGCCCTGGGGTTCAACATTTTCTGTATATAATTGTATTATATAAAAAATAAATGGGCCTGCTGTACTGAAACCCACAAACTTTTTCAGTCTGGTTGAATTAAGTGACGTACAGAAAGTGTCACCTGGACAGAAAATACGGATTGTAGTGAGTGTACTGAACTGTGACACACAGAATGGTTCCACACTGCTGTGTGAAATGGATTTGTATCACTGAGCTAAAACAACAAAACTATTTTTTTTTATATATATATATTTTTTTTTTTTTGGAACGTGACGTGCAGAAACTATCGTAGAGCTAACTGACACCCTGCTGACGGTGGCTATTTTGACTGCAACCCAGACAAATGTCACACAGAGATTTTTGGAATCAAGCTATATACGTGGAAGCAAAAGACCTGGTTGTATTAAGTGACGTACAGAAAGTGTCACCTGGACAGAAAATATGGATTGTAGTGAGCAGTGGCGTAACTACAACTAACTGGGCCCCACAGCAAATTTTTGAATGGGGCCCCCCCAGAAACTTCCTCGCAACCCCGAACTCACATGCAACCCTCACTCTTGTGGCTAGTCAAGATTGAGCTCTCCCAGACAAGGCCTGACAGCCGCTCCATCCGCTTTCTATAGTGTCACTGTATATAATGTCATTGTATAATACTGTTGAGGGGGGCCTGACAATAAAATCTTTTAGTCTCCCTCCTGAGGGGGCCCCTTGTGTGTCTGGGCCCCAAAGCAGCTGCTTCCCCTGCTTTCCCTATTGCTACGCCCCTGGTAGTGAGTGGACTGAACTGTGACACACAGAATGGTTCCACGCAGCTGTGTGAAATGGATTTGTATCACTGAGCTAAAACAACAAAAAAAACTATTTTTTTTATATATTTTTTTTTTTAGTTTTGTTTTTTTGGGAATGTGACATGCAGAAACTATCGTAGAGCTAACTGACACCCTGCTGACGGTGGCTATTTTGACTGCGACCCAGACAAATGTCGCACAGAGATTTTTGGGATCAAGCTATATACGTGGAAGCAAAAGACCTGGTTGTATTAAGTGACGTACAGAAAGTGTCCCCATGACAGAAAATACGGATTGTAGTGAGTGGACTGAACTGTGACACACAGAATGGTTCCACGCAGCTTTGTGAAATGGATTTGTATCACTGAGCTAAAATAACAATAAAACTATTTTTTTTATATATTTTTTTTTTAGTTTTGTTTTTTTGGGAACGTGACGTGCAGAAACTATCGTAGAGCTAACTGACACCCTGCTGATGGTGGCTATTTTGACTGCGACCCAGACAAATGTCGCACAGAGATTTTTGGGATTAAGCTATATACGTGGAAGCAAAAGACCTGGTTGTATTAAGTGACGTACAGAAAGTGTCACCTGGACAGAAAATACGGATTGTAGTGAGTGGACTGAACTGTGACACACAGAATGGTTCCACGCAGCTGTGTGAAATGGATTTGTATCACTGAGCTAAAACAACAAAAAACTATTTTTTTTATATATATATTTTTTATATATATATTTTTTTAGTTTAATTTTTTTTGGAACGTGACGTGCAGAAACTATCATAGAGCTAACTGACACCCTGCTGACGGTGGCTATTTTGACTGCGACCCAGACAAATGTCGCACAGAGATTTTTGGGATCAAGCTATATACGTGGAAGCAAAAGACCTGGTTGTATTAAGTGACGTACAGAAAGTGTCACCTTGACAGAAAATACGGATTGTAGTGAGTGGACTGAACTGTGACACACAGAATGGTTCCACACTGCTGTGTGAAATGGATTTGTATCACTGAGATATAACAATAATAAAAAAGGGGTTATATATGGCAATAGCTGCACTACTAGTGCCAGCCAGCCAAGCCAGGAGACAAAAAAAAAATTTCTTGTAGCCCTTAGAAGGGCTGTTGGGTTCTTTGTGGGTGATTCCTGCCTAACAGAGAACTAAATGCAGGCCTTAACACTCTCCCTGAAACGCAGCAGCTCTATCCCTAACGACATCCAGACAGCATCTGAGCCGAGCACCGCGGCCAGTCACTAGTATATTCCAGGGTCACCTGATCAGGCCAGCCAACCCCTGCTATCCACATGTAAGGGCCCCACGTGATGCTGGGTGTACCGCAGAGTCTCCTGGCTTGTGATTAGCTGAGTTTATAGGCGCCAAAAATGCACGATGCGGAAGTTGCCATTTCCTCGAGCATGGCGAGATACTCGTCCGAGCAGCGAGCACTTACGAGTACCCTAATACTCGAACGAGCACCAAGATCGGACGAGTATGCGCGCTCATCTCTAGAGGTACCTCTTTGCATATTTATTTACCATGAAGCATTGTAAATATGCCTCCATACACAGCTAGTCTCTTTAAGGAGTGCCAGCAGCATGCCTCAGCTTGCTGTAGCAAAATACATTTGTTTAGATACAATTTTAGGCATACACTGTGAATGTTCACAAAACCTATGGCAAAGTCGCAGATTTGTAGGTAACCTTATTTTTCCTTTCTCTGCAGTTTGAATAGTGAAAAATGTTTCCTGCATTGACTTTCCAGGCATTGTAGATCTTTTCAGGCAGTTGATGATTAGGTCTAAAGTCAAACTTCTCATGAAAAGATTATTATATCATTGTACTAATGACTGGTACAAGACACAGTCCTTGACTTTGCTGTATGTATGGGTAAGTGAGCATGCTCCCATCTGAGTTGGCTGATCACACAATAGAGTTCTAACACTTTACTTGTTGCTCTGCGTGTGTTCCATAATAGATATTTAACGGTTCAGTTTGAATGATTTCACAGGAACAGACAAATACAATAGTTTGACACAAAGATAACCCTGGAACAGATGAATCTGTGACAAAAACCATCACTATAAAGGAAAAGTAATAACGTATCACAGTAATCAGCACTTAAGATTTTTTTAAAATTATTTATTGTATATTTTACTATTTCGCTTGCACAACAATGTGACATATGTTGGGGCAACATGCTAACAAAGTGTCCGACTATACCATATTTGACCCACTGAATAATCTTTAAAAAAAAATTAGAATAATTATGCATACATTGACACACCTCCTTAATGTAACCCCTTGGTGACCATAAAAGGGAAGAAAGGGATACAAATGAGCTCTTAACAAGCTCTGCCTCTAATGCTACCAGATGTAAGGCACCTATCCTATAAGTTAATGTTTGACCTTTTAAATAGAGCTTAAGACATGCCTCTGATATTAAATAAGCCAGCTCCTCATCTGCAGACAGCTGTTTGGGGGTGATTGCCCCTCATCAGCATAGAGCAGAGAGTACTGGCTTAACTTGGTGAGAGGCCTAAGTCAGGATTTGGGGAGTAATATCTCTCCTTAGGAAGAGAGTGCCTTCATCGGTATGAGGAGACTTATAGGCCATACATGCTCCTCTGGAATTCTGTGAAGAAAGGGATGCAAATGAGACTCTAATGCAATCAGATGTAAGGCAGCTATCCTATAAGTCAATGCTTAACCTGTCAAATAGACCTTAAGGCATGACTTGGATATTAAATAAGCCTGAATTAGGCCTCTCACCCAGTGCAGGTCAATGTTAAGGGGCCTGGACGCTGTGCAGGACACTGTGGGGGGTCACTGTTAAGGAGACGGGCCGCTGTGGAGATCACTGTTAAGGGGGCGAAATGCTGTGAAGGTCACTGTTAAGGGACAGTCTGCTGCGGGGGCCCTGTGGAGTTAAAGGGGTTGTCCAAGTTATGGAAAAAAAAATATAGCACTGTAAATTTCATGGGTAGCAATATATAACTAAGTTCAGCAAGTTTTAGGCAAAAAAAATCTATATTTCCTCATTTCCCTGGTTCTCTTCTGGCCTTTGTTTACATGCAGTAATAACAATCTCTGCCCCTCCCCCCTTCTCTGCAAAGGCAGTGAATATAAGTGCTGTGAGTACATTTCTGCCTGCTGGGATACTCAGCAGCATGTTGTTTGTGTAGGACTACAAGTCCCAGCTGTACAATGACACTGCTGATACACACAGGAAATTCTCCCTACCTGTCCTTGTACAATTCCACTATAGCTACTTGCCCAGCATTTGTCTCCTCTCACTGCTGCAGCTACTATTTGTTGTAAAGCCTTGAACCCTCAGTGTGTTCTGGCTGAAGGGGTTAATGTTTTATCTGAAGGAATCCAGGGAGAGGGCAGATAGCAGGAGCCCGGCAAAGAAAGGGGGCGTGGCCAGTGACGTCTCGTGTACAGACTGTTATCTGAACTCTGAGGCTTGTACACGAAACATCACAGACCAGGGAGATAAGGTGACATCACAGGTCATGTGACCCTCAGTCAACCCTGAGAAACCAGCAGATTTAGAAACACAACGTATATGGGAAAGTTGTTATACCTGACAAGTTAGAAACATATAAAGAACAAAAAAATAACTCGGACAACCTCTTTAACTATAAAGGGGTAGATCACTGTGAAGGGTCATTGTAAAGGGTGTAGGCCACTGTAGAGGTCAGTTGTAAGGGGAGTGTTACTGTGGAGGTCAATGTTAAGAGGGTGGGGTGCTGTAGAGGTCACAGTTAGGGTATCTGGTCTCTGTGAAGGTCATTGTTAAGGGGGTGGGCCACTGTGCAAGTCACTATTAAGAAGCAGAACTCTGTAGAGTTTACTTTTAAGGGCAGAGCCATTTTGGGGTGTCTGTTAAGGGGGCGGGCCACTGTGGTGGTCACTTTCAAGGGGCAGGCCACTGTGTAGGTCAGTGTAAAGGGGGCAGGGCACTTTGGAGGTCACAGTTAAGGGGCAGGGTTCTGTAGAGGTCACTGTTAAGGGGCAGGGTTCTGTGATGGTCACTGTTAAGGGGGCGGTGTATTTTGGAGGTCAGTGTTGAGGGGCGAGGTACTATGATGAATAAAGGGAGTGGGCCTATGTCAAGGTCACTGTTAAGGGGCAAGGTGCTGTGAAGGTTCAGTGTTAAGGGGACAAGCCACTGTGGAGAACACTGTTATGGGGGGCTGTGAAGGTCACAGTTAACGGGATGGGGCACTGTGGAACTCCCTGTTAAAGGGGCGGGCCACTGTGAAGGTCAGTTAAGGGAGTGGGCTGCTGTGGAGTATATCTGCAAAGTAATGTACGGATGTAGCAGGATTAACACACAAACTCTTAACTCAAATTTCTTAACTCATCGCGTTATCTTGAAAAGCAATGGAAGGTGTTTGCTTAATGCATTTAGTTTAGTTAACCCGTCTCAGAAAGCATGTGTGTTAACTCTACTAAATTCATATATTGAGGTTTAGATTGCTGTTAACCCTTGCTGTGTTGCAAGAAAAAAAATTGATTAACATGAAAAATCTGCAAAAAAAATGACATTTTGAAATTCCTCCTCCGTTTTCCTTTAATTCTTGTGGAACACCTAAAGGGTTAACAAAGTTTATAACATCAATTTTAAATAATTTGGGTGGTGTAGTTTCTAAAATGGGGTCATTTATGGGTGGTTTCCATTTTGTAAGCACCTCAAAATCACTTTATATTTATATTGGCACTAGGGATGAGCGAACCGAACCGTAACGAACCAGATTCGTTACGAACTTTCCCAAAAGTTCGGTTCGTCACCGAACCGAATTTTGACAAAGTTCGTAACGAATCTGGTTAAAATAACGGCGACGCAAAATATACGCATATTTATTGAGAATGTACGCTAATGCGTACGTATTCCATTAAGTAGCGTACTTTTAACAACGCTACACTGTATGTTCGTTACTTGAGTAAGAATGTTCGCAGACGCAGTATATGAGTACGCTAATGCGTACATATTCAGTTAAGTAGCGTACCTTTGACAACGCTAGACTGTATGTTCGTTACTTGTGTAGGAATGTTCGCGGACGCAGTGCATGCGTACGCTAATGCGTACATATTCATTTAGTTAAGTAGCGTACCTTTGACAACTCTAGACTGTATGTTCGTTATTTGTGCGGGAATGTTCGCATTAGCGTACGCATTAGTGTAGATTGTCAAATATGCGTAGATTTTGCGTCGCCGTTGTTAAAGTCACTTGGATTTTTTCCACTTTTTTCATTGTAATAGCAACTGCAAGTAAACGAAACTGTACCCTATCTGACTCCCATTATTGTAGAAGCAATTATTCAGCCGTTATAGCAAGGTTCGTTTTAGGTTCGGTTCGTACGAATCCGAACTTCAAGAAAGTTCGCCGAAGCGAACCGAACCGAACTTTTCAAAAGTTCGCTCATCCCTAATTGGCACTTAAAAAATGGTTTTGAAAATTTTGTTGAAAATTTGAAAAATGGCTTCTAAACCTCTAAGCTTTCTAACTGACTAAAAAAATAAAAGGACATTTACAAAATGATGCCAACATAAAGTAGACATATGGGGAATGATGACTGATAACTATTTTATGAGTTATTACAATCTGTCTTAAAAGTAGAGAAATTCAAATTTCAAAAGATTGTGATTTCTTCCAAATTTTTGGTAAATTTGGGATTTTTTAAAAATAAAGGAAAAATATATCGACTCAAATTTTCCACTGTCATGAAGTACAATGTGTCACAAGAAAACAATCGCAGAATGGCTTGGATAAGTAAAAGTGTTCCAAAGTTATTACCACATAAAGTGACACATGTCAGATTTGCAAAAAATGGCCTGGACAGGAAGGTGAACTGGCCCAGGTTTGAAAGGGTTAAGCTGTAACGCAAGGTTAGTCTGTGTTAGTATGTGTTTTTGTTTGTTTGTTTTTTTCTGCGTCTTTGCAAAATGCCAAAGGACACACCAACTATAAAGGCCACAAATAATTTAGGGGCAAATAGGATTAGGAGAAAGTAAATGAAGGTAACTCCAGAAAAGCAAGTGCTGTAAAAACTAGGAATATATCTAATTTAAAAATTCAGAAAGAAATGTGATTTGTTACAAATTACTTGCATGCACGTAGCAGGCACAATGATGAGGAATCGCGATTACGCCGCCCCTCATCATTGAACCTCAGATACCCGCTTTCAATGCTGAATTTCAGGGGTTAAAAAGAAGAAAAAAAAACAACCTCACCTCCTCTATTTGCTCACTGAGAGGCCGTTGCTGCCATCCTGATTGAAGAAAGTGTGCCAAATCTTGTGCCTGCTTACATGATGCCGTCATATATTGCCATATAAGACACACATATCCATTATACACATCTAGGTTTTAGAGGAGGAAAATAAAGTAATATATATTTTTCATCAGACCTCAGATCAGACTCCCAATCAGATTCCCCTAATGTTAATCAGGCCTCAGCTCAGATCCCCAATGTTAATCAGATCTCTGTCCAGACCCTCAATGTTAATCAGACCTCAGATCAGACCTTAGCCCAGACCCCAAAGTTAATCAGACCCCTAGACAAACCTCAGATCAGACCTTCAATATTAATTACATCCCAACTCAGACCTCCATCAGACCTCAGAACAGACCCCCAATGTTAATAAGATCTCAGATCAAAAAAATAAGTCAACTCACCTCTTCTGTGCTGGATGATGAGATGGCATAACATTTAAAACAAATTCCACCATTATTAGAGATGATTCAAAATTAATTCTTCATAGAAATTCAGATTCCAACCAGATCCAAATCTTTTGCAATTCAACATGGATGAATCTCTCAAACTGCTGACCAACATTTTACAGGTCAGAAGACAGAGAAGACATCTGTCACAAAAAAAGGAATAATCTGTGCACCATGTTTTAATTTAAAAATAAAACCCGACAGTGCAGTATATTTATAAGCAGGCTTCCATGGGTTTACCTATAGCCATATATTTCACTATGACTTTCACATTACTAATGCTTCTTGGCCACAAATAACCTGGGTTGGATACAGTCCTAAGAGACCACATAGTGTCATACAACACTTTTCAGGGAAATCTAAGCATAATCGATCCTGGTCAAACTTATTCATATCCGAATTGTATGTGAATAATTTGTTAGAATCAGAACCAAAACAAATTTCAAAAAATGTGCTCATCTGTAATAATTGTGTAAAACACACTGAAATCAATAAACGCATAACAATTGTGTTAATTTATCATCTTAAGTGCATTACTGCATACTGATATAAATATGTACAATTCTTAAGAAACTGCCTCCCATTTTTAACCACATATAGTATTAAAGGAATTATCCAACACTCTATCAGACCTCACAGAGTGACCGATCTGCAGTGTTGATCATACTTATCTGGTCCCCGCCAGTGGGTTTGGTCTCCGTCGCTCCATGGTGCTCTGATATTAACGTCCAGTAGACAGGGGGCATGTGACTGCTGCAGCCAATCACTGTTCCCATTCGGTGACCTGCTCTTTGCTTAATGACAAATGTTCACCTGAAGTAAGGGGAACAAGTCACAGCTGCAGAGGTTACACTCCCCAGTTCTGAAATGTGTTGGATAATGCTGTCAGCAATATCCAACACATTCCAGAACTGTAATGCCCTTTTCACACGAGCGGGAGACTCGCATGTCTCCCGCAACGCATCTACAGGTCTGGACTCCGGCACTGACTGGGATCGCATATAATGCTATGCGATTCCCTGTCCGTGCAGAGTCCAGCCCTGTTAGATGCGTTGCGGGAGACATGCGAGTCTCCCGCTCGTGTGAAAGGGGCATAAGGGTTACATAGCATCATAAATCAGTATAATGCTTTGTAACTCCCGTTCAGTGCCAGGAGGTCAGTGCACAGCACACGTTGCGGGAGACGTCCGAGTCTCCCGCTCGTGTGAAAGGGGCCTTAAAATGGTAACTGGCAGAGGTGAGAAAGGACTCATACATATTGGTAATTGTATAATTGTACGGTGCGTGTGTCAAAACAATATATAAATATTTATTGATACTGGTATCTTACTTTTAAGCCTACTGTTGTGGGTAATTCATGGATAATTTTTGGACTTCTTAGTATAATCATCATGAACATTCTATGGAGTTGTTCCAGGAGTGGAGGCAGAGAAACATTGTTAATTGCACTGTGTCTGTTGCTAACTGTCTTTTTGAAAATGAAAGTTGGAGAATTTGTTTAAAAAAAAAGTTCTGATGAAAAATACTGTTTTTGTAAAAAGTGTATTTTTTATATTGTAAAATATTTTTTTTAGAATTCTGCACCGTGCCATTCCTTGTTATTCTTCTGAAATATTTATGAATAAATTTGCAACTGTGTGTTATCTTTTCTCTTGTCAACTGGGGATGTCTCTACACAATCTTACCGATGTTTAGCACTGATAGGACAGTTTGAGGGTGTGCTGGGACACTGGCAACACCTATTTATTAGTCTTAATTAGAGTTGGGCGAATCATCAAAAATTTGCTTCGGCAAATAATCGGCTCTTAATACGAATTTATTCGGTCGAATTTGCGTTAAAAAATAATCGTTGTTTTGCGATCATTACTGCACAACTTACGAACATACAGTCTAAGCGTTGTTAAAAGTACGCTACTGAACTGAATACGTAAGCATTAGTGTAAAAAGTGCGTACAAATCCATCTGGGTGAGAGTCAAACAGGGGGCAAAAAAAACAACATAAACAAAGAACAAGTGCCAACTAGCTCTCACCCGTCAGGTGCAGTCCATGTTGTGGCTCCCATAGGTCCAGATGTGTCCTTTAAATCAGCCAGACTGACAGCCAGTAGAAGGGTTCCTCAGATGAGAGACCTGAAGTCCTCCTCACTGGAACTGATGCTAAATGACATTAGAGGACGCACCTGCCTCCTGTAGGCCAAGCTGGCTTGACTAGGTGGTGGTCACACTGGTGAGCGCTGCAGCCACTTGCACCTTCACTTTTCCGGATACTCCTGCCGGGACAGCAGTTGTAAGGACTTCTGGCTGCAGCGGTTCAGGCAAGGTTGCACCCAGGGAAGAACCGCCAGCTCCCCTGGCTGCTACCATTTTCCAGGGTAGTTGGTACTGGATCACCGTGAACTGGAAAGTAAAGGATGATGTTGTCAGCTGACCCAGCTGAAAGGACTGTGATGGTGGTGGTGGTGGCAATCCAGGGATCAGAGGCTCCACATGTGGCTTCTCCCTGAAACGGAGGGTGACTCCTGTAGGCAGCGCATGCATCCTGCACCTGCTGGTTCCTGATGCCATGGGGGTATGTTCCACCTGATCCCCCATGTATAGGCTGTGACGGGATTGGGGCAGGTATGGCCATTTCACAGACCTGCGGCCCACAAATTACTCCTTGCCGTCCTCTTCGTCTGCAAGGAAGCCACAGCCTCGCTCCACTAAAAAACCATAAGACGGTTCCATTACGCCATTCCAGTGTAGGGTCTCCCGGCCTCGGATGGTCCAGTGTTTGGATGACCCAGTCCTCCACCACATTCTTGTAGTCCCATAGGGTCTAGGCGTGGGCCGTAACTGATGCAGGCACAATGGGATTCTGCTGCATGGAAGGTGTTGTTGTTCTCCTGGGCGGTGGAGTGGATGCCCCAGCCGCCTCCACCGCACCAGCCAGCACGGCGAACATCGAGTCAGGAGCCGGTGGGATTCTCTTGGCCAATTGTGACACTGTGATCTCCTCTTAACTGGACGGTGGGTCTGGGTACTCACTACCAAACACCATCTCTCCCCACTTTGGTCGCAGTTGTTTTGCCATGCTGTGGAATCTTGTTCACCGCTGGTTTGAACTGGAGAGGAGGACGGAGTAATGAGGTAGGAGTCTTCACTCCCTATGCAAATAGTTAGTTCCTGGTGGGTTGTTTTTTCCCGCTTCTGAGGGGGGGGGGGCGTATCTTCACTTTCCCACTCTTGAGGTGGCGTATCGTCATTTTCCCGTTTCTGGGGTCTGGGGGGCGAGCAAGAAGAATGCGTACATAGCGTATGTAGCGTTAGCGTTCAAAATTTTAAGAACAGTTACGAATAATACGAAGCAAATCTGAATAATCCGGATTCGCTTCGGAGAAGGAAAAATGGAGGATTCGTAACAAATCTATGAAGCGACGAATAGATTTGCTCATCACTAGTCTTAATTTAAACTTTTCAAGTCGGAGTAGCAATTATATAGGCTCTAAAAAAAGATGCCTCTGAATTGTTATTTTTTATGAAGAATACTATTCCTTAATAATATAGACATATAGGGGGACATTTACTAAGACTGGCAATTTAGACACTGGTCTTAGTCCATGTTCGCTGACACTTGATGCGCCTAAGTTATGGCCTCTACATAACTTAGGCACTTTACCGCCGGTCGTGCAACTTGCTTAAATCTATGCCAGCTCCCTTGCTGTAGTGGATTTAAGTCATTTTCTATGCCAAAAACAGGTGGAGAAAATTATGAATCAGACAAACTTGTTGGTCTGCCCCCCTCCCTGCCCATGCCACACACCCTTTT
>ONZH01012777.1:0-32263 GCA_900303285.1 Rhinella marina
ATTAGTGATCAGCATTATCGCAATCACAGACATTATTGATCATTATCGCCGATCACAGACATTAGTGATCAGCATTATTGCCAATCACAGACATTAGCGATCAGCATTATTGTCCATCAAAGACATTAGCTCCGGGTGTCTGCTGTGTGAAACAGCAGAAACCTGACGGCTATGGAACCCACTTCAATCACAAAGGGGGTCCCATCTTTAAAGACCAGACTGCCACTGTAGGGAAGGGGTTAAAGAGGACCTGTCACCTCTCCTGCCATTCCTGGTTTAGTAACTACTTGCATTCTCCATGTAATAACAGTTCTGGAGCATCTGTACTTATGACTCTATGCTGTGCCTTTCCTCTGTTATTCCTTCTAGAAGTGTATTAATGAATTGCCAGCAGTCTAAATAAAGGTCCTGCTGGGTGTTGCTAGTTGGTGGTGTGTCCCTGCACAGTCCATTGCTGGCAACACTGATTGGATACTGTCAGACCATGCAGGGACACACCCCAGCTAGTAACACCCAGCTGGACCAAAGGCTAACAGGCTTAGCAGCTGGATGAGCAAGACATGATCAGCACAGATTTCAGCCTAAATGTAAATAAGAGTGTTTCAATTCATTGCCAGCAATCAGAGAATGATCAATGAAGTTTGAGAATGAATTGAAGTATATTAAAGGATTGTAAAATTTCTGATTTTATAAAGGTTTACATGATGAGGATGAATGCATGTGGCCAAGTTTCTGAGTGGTCACATGATATTACAGGTGGGCAGGGATTCGCCTACAGCAGTACAGGTTGTACAGGATTAGTAAAACATGGCTGCTTTCATCTAGAAACAGCGCCACCCCATCCACAGGTTGTCTTTGGTATTGCAGCTCAGCTCCATCGCCTACCTTGGGTCTTTAAGTAGCAGCTGCTGGATGAACTCTTGGCCATGTCACTGGTGTCTTTGAAATAACGGTCATCAAATTCGTAGTTCCCGGCCACCACGTTTGTTAGCGTTTCTGAGTCTGTCTCTCACCTTGGAATGGCGACAACCCGCTGAGCCTGCCGTAAAAAGAGAACACGGGTCACCAACAGGGGAACCTGCTGCATATCGTATATCCAGGTCAGTTACAAAGTGCCCCATTATGTGCCTGATCTCTGCCTGCAGGGATCGGATCGGCACAGGAAGAGGAAGGCACGGTCAGGTGGCTGCTGATTGGCGCCTACAGGTCACTTCCTGTCGGAGTAGGCATGGTGATAAGGGGGGGGGGGGAGCATAAATTATGTTCTTCTGCTCTTCCATAACTGAGGATAGAAAATATATATGTGTATTTACATACAATATTTGTACTTACAGTATATATGTGATAACTCCAATACTCCTGTAAGTCAAGAACAAAAAAATTATCAGAATAAAATTGCACCTCATAACTAAATTATTTACAAAATGTACAAAAATATAGTCCCTATGACAACCATACATATTCTAGTAGGATACTAACACGATTGGATGACAGTATAGGTCTAAAAACTTACCACATATCAGTGGTGGTCCTAGTGGCTCATAGTTTATAACTTCTGGAGCTGTGCCGCAAAAATATATTAATTCATTATTTATCGATAATTATGTGTTGTCACATTAACCCTATGACCGTACGGAGTAACAATACGTGAAAACCTATACACATTATACAGAACAAAACCAGAAAGTAGCTCCAATCAGATTTATACATTTATAAAGGCCCGCCCATGAGGAGCTGCTCATAGGAACAGATCAACAATACAGCAGCTTGTGCCATTCTAATTACATTTTGGATCATCTTCTGGTATTAAATGATCAGCGGTGCAGGCTGAGGATTAATCCAGTGTCTCCTGAAGATGGTAAATGTAGTATATGGATAAAGAGACATGTACGTTACCGATATACTGAGGTGTCCCGCATAGGCTCTTGAATACTGTTCCGTCTTCAAGTTTTTGGGCCAATCCAAAGTCGATGATTTTAATCTTTGGGTGCGGCACGTCCTTCTCTAGCAGCATAATGTTTTCAGGCTGAAAGGAAGGAGAAGAAGAAGAAAATTAAAATATTATACCAGAGTATTCAAAATCTTTCATCCTCGGCCATGATGGGAGTGACCATCAGAAGTAAGTAATATTTTGATGGCGGTGCTTTATTCCATACAGCATCTTCCTGTCAGCGCCCCCTCTTTATATACCCAGATCCTATAGTATAAATCGCTCTAACTAAAATAGGCACAAAAAAAAAAAAAAAAAAGAAATCTATTCCATTCCAGATTCCATATGACCACTAGGTGGCACTCACACATTATAACAGAAAGTTTACGTGTTATATACGAATTGTTTTCAGGGCAAGCTATATATCTAATTCGCATTATGATATTAATTATATCGCCCCGCCCCTGCGGACCCTTTCCACCATAATATGTCATTTTTAGAGCATTTTAGTTGGCCATGGCTATATTAATCATTGCATCTATGGCAACAATACAATAGATATTCTATAGAAGACACTTTATCAATTTTTATATACTTATTTTTCAGTGACATCGTTCCTTTAAAGGTGAAAGAGAAACCTTTGCTGACCCAAAAATATTGGATTGTTTCTCGACAAATTTCATTGTATCAGATGACAGGAAATAGAGGATGACAGATGGAAAGAATTAGATTTTCCCTCTTCGCTTCGGTGCTGCTTTTGAGAGCACATCCCATTCACTGCCATTAACCATGAAGACACCACAGATACTAACACATCCATTTATTACATTTTACGCTTTTCACCTTTTATCTGGCAACCGCCTACAGAATGACCTAATGAATGAAGAAGTGGAGATAACTGATAGCAGCAGATGATATCAGATGACAGGCGGACTTTCACACTCTTTTTGAGTGTATATACCTGTAATGCAGGGGCCCCTGTGGTTATAAAGGGTTAAATGTTAACTGTTTATATGCATAATGCAGTGTGCCTCATGCACACAACCATACACGGGATCTGCATCCAATCCACATAGTTTGCGGGTCTGATGCTCTTCCCATTCATTTCTATGGGTCCACATAAAACTGGGACAGCACAGAGCTGTCATCTGTTTGCTGTCCGTATCCATGTGGCCATTCCACAAATTACAGAACGTGTCCTATTTTCCGTTTTGCAAACATGGATAGCCATTTCTATTGATCATATTGGTATATTTTGCACGTCCTTAGTTTGCATACTGAGATATGGATATAGTCTTGTGCATGAGGCTGATAGTTTCACTTCTAGTGTTATGCCGCCACCTAGTGTCCAGCTGTGTTACCACTGTTGAATAATCTGTTATGTGCACAGGACCTTTTGGTCATGTGTTCTGGTTATGCAGGTCCTCAAGCAAACAGTTCACAGTTGTTTGTTGTCTGCGTCCAATCGACTAAACCAACCTGTGCCAAAGTCCAATATGCAATTAGGAGGAACCACCCCCGTGGACTTTTTACACGCCTTTAAAATGTGGCTCTCACCAAAATGGAAACTATGGATAACTATGGATATGGGATAAGGTCTGACATCCTTCCTCACTAGGATGCTGGCTGGGACACACAGCCCCTCCTCCTTCCACAAGCTCCTGCAGTCGGGGCTTGTCATGTGACCATGAAGCATGTGACCAGTGATGTCACAGACCTCCTTCTGGCCACTACATTCTACACACTACGAAGGCTGAACCAAGTCCTCCACAGCCCCACCTCCCCATGATGAGGTTAGTAGAAAGTGGGGGAAGGAGGCTGAGGGGAATGGTGTGGGGAGCTGATGGCTCTCTGCTCCACCATCAGCTGTTTCTGCCTCCTATGGAAGCAGGGACAGCTGAATGCGGGACATACCTCTACCGCCCGGGACAGCCACTGAAATCCGGGACTGTCCCTCTGGATCCGGGACGGTTGGGAGGTATGTTTCTCTGTCACCCGGTCACCCAGTGGCTCCTTCTCTCTTCACCCACACATAGCTCCCCCTGGCAGCCAGTCACATTGAGGTTTGTTACAACTGTATCCAGTCCAGACAATCCTCTGTGAGCAGCACAAACCTAATAGTTTGCTACAATGTATCAGTGCAGGTAAAAATGCATCAGCATGCCAGAAAGTTCAGCACTGGAAGGACTGTCCACGCTGGCTACACTGTAACATACCCTCAGCTGTGAGAAATATTAGGCCTTTATAGATTTTTAGCCCCCATATTGATGTACACAAGACTGTTCCCACTCACTGTCAGTAAGCAGAGATCTTGATACTGCCGAGGAATGAGTACACAAAGTATATCAGAAAGTTTCAGAACTTTTCATTTTACAAAGTTTAAAGGGGTCAACCGGGATTAGAAAATCATGGCTGCTCCTTCCAGAAACAGCACCACACCAGTCCATGGGTTGTGACTGGTATTGCAGCTCAGTGCTATAAAAATACAGGGCTTTTTTTGTAATATAAATCTGGAAAATCCCTTTAAAATATTTTGAAAAGATGTGGGAAAAGAGGCAAAAGTCAAAACTAAAGGAAGCGGTGGCGTCGGACGGCTGAGGAAATCTTACCTTCAGGTCAAAGTGTGCAATGTGCCTGGAATGCATATAGGCTACTCCTTTCAGTATCTGCTCCAGGAACACGATGGCGTCCTCCTCTGACAGAGCTTCCTTCTCAGCTATGAAAATCAAATAGTTCTCCTCCTCTTATCCTGCAGATATGGGTGAGGACAGGGAGATCAAAGATGGAAACGGAAGGTGATTCGAGCATGGTACTCCACCCCTCACACCATCAGCCAAGTCTGCTCCTCAGTCTAAAGATCCCTTCATATTACATAGACAGGCCCTGAAATGAATGGACATCTTCAGCATGGGAGAACGTATGGGCTGCTATATGCGGGGCCCTCAAATTGGGGTCTCTGCTGTGGACAATGCCTTTTTGACAAGGGTAAGGGTCTAGCAAATATAAACTAATATCAATGTGTCCTCCTGCTGGGACCTCCATTGATCAGTGATCTGTGAAGAAATCTGGCTTAGGTGTTCAATTTCCCTGCAGCTCCCCCACAGGACAAATGAAGCATTACAAAGCGTCCATTCAAATAAGTGGGTTGGACAGGACAGGTCCTCCAGAAAGTGAGACCATCTTTGTAACAGCTCAGATAAGGACCTTCAGAGGACCTTCACTCTGCTGATCTGAACCAGGCTCCTACTGATCAAAAATGTGTGCCCTATCCTAAGAATAGGTTTTCAAGGCTATTCATGATTGCTTTTTACTCATTTTGAGATACAAATCTTTTTTTCCGTCATTTTCTGAGATGCCAGGGTTAAAATCAGTGTCTGCAAGCTGTCACAGTCTGTGTTCTCTGAATCCTGTCACCTGACAGCTCATGTTTAACACACATCTTCTGATCTCCAACACTTATTATAGCTCAATTCTTATCAAGCTGGTAAGAATATGGCATAAATGTTTATGCGGTCAGGAGATCAGATAAAAGAACTACACATGAGCTGTCAGATGACGGGATTCACAGACTACAATCTGTGGCAGCCTACAAACAGATTGGTTTTTAACCCTTGTGTCTTAGAAATGGCCTTTAAATCCTGGAAGCCATTCAGAATGGCAACTATGCAATAAGAACAGGCATCAGGAAGGGTGTGAATACTTTTACACTGCACACTGTGTAGCTCAGATGAGGCAGGGAAGCTTAGAGATTCATTTCAGTGCTCCAATGGAGTTACTACAGCCCTGCTAATGTCCAGAAGAGACTTGCTTTAAAGGCTGAGTTAAAGGGGTTGGGCCATCTGGTTCGGGCCCTGCTCCTATCTCAAGAAAAGGGCCCCATAGCAATCGGCAGAGGCCCATTCACTTGGGTCAAAAATTAGATGTGCAAACTTTTCCGGGCGTGAAAAAGCCCCATTCATGATGTAGCAGCGCATCTAAGAGGTAAATATGCCATATACAACTCACCGCCACTTTAAGGTACAACCTGTCCAACTGCTCGTTAACACTTAAGCCAATTTCAGGCACAACTCACATTTCCCTTTAAAACCGAGCATCAGTATGGGGAAGAAAAAGCCTTTGAACGCATGGTTGTTGTGCCAGAGGAGTAATGAGCTGGCACTGGGATTTCAACATTCTAGCAGAGAATGGTCCGAAAAAGAAAACAACAGTGGTTATGTAAATTGGGCACTGGTTCGAGCCAACAGTGACTCAAATTGCACCCGTCAACCAAGTTTTTTCAATACAGCACTGCCAGTTATTTTGCACAGCATCGGGACAGTCATGATTAAATATGGTCACCCAAACATGGATACAAAGGCAAGCCTGTGGCAACAAGAGCCTCCCGCCTGTGTTTCACCGGGGCCGGGACACAGGATCGGTGCTATCATCAGACTTAACATGACATGCACCAGCTGTCACCAGACAATCAAAGCAGAAGACATGTAAACAAGCCCAAATGTCTGCAATATTCTCTGCCATTGTTAATACATAACACAAACAACCCGCCAGGACAATAAACTCTACACTCCTCTAACGCGACTCTGCTGGCTGGATCTAGAGACCCCCGACAAGGCTCCTTTAAAGTTAAGCCCATCCATTCATTATATGTTTCCTAAAGTGAATTTTTCAGAGCCACTAGGGGGAGCTCTTGCCATACAAATTTCCCCAGGCCCCAGTATGCAGATAGCTCAAAGGCTCCCTCTAGTGGCAGCTGCAGACAGACAAAATTTTGGGTCCCCTCTTTAGTACTTTGAAGTAGTAGGATGTTTTACAAAGGGTAGTCAGTGCATGGTTTACATCAAGTGGTTTCATGCATCAGTGCTGAAGGAAATCCTAAAGAGGCGCCCTCCTACAACTTTAACACCAAACAAACCGTCATCTAAAGTCATTGTGAAGAAGGAGACTACAAACTATGGCTACAATATAGAGCAAAGCAACATCTGCTTCTTTCCATCTTCCCTACAGGACACTTCCGGTCACAATTTCCCATGAAAATGTCCCCAAAATGAGTGTCTGTCCCACAGGAAATGAAGAGCGCCAGCACTGGAGGGACCTGCGTCAGGGACTATGTCTTCTGGTACTTACAGCTCCAGGATCAGCACCCATTTCTGCCGTTGCTGGCGAACACATCGTGCAGCCTCATGATATTGGGGTGCTCTAGCTGCTGCAGGATAGACACCTCTCTTTCTACTTGTTCCCGGTCAAGTCCCATGCGGCTGCCTTTGCACTTGCGGGTCTTGATGAACTTCCCAGCGTATAAGGTTCCTGTGTTCTTCTCTTTGCATTTCTTCACCTCTCCAAAGTGACCGCTGTAAAAATGAAGAAGGTCGCCATTGTGAATAAAACATGGAACAACAGGGCTGATATATATATATATCATCTATATATCCTCAGGGGCTGGTGTATCTAAGCCTTTGCTACTGTCTGCTGACCTGGTGTGATAATGTCTACTGAGCCAGGGTATCTAAGGCTATCATGTGTGATACTGCGTCACTGTAGACCGGATATTTCTAAGACCATCATGTACGATACAGTCTTTGAGACAAACAGCGTTAGACTTCCCATCATGTAATGTACGGTACAGATAAGACATGTATAGTACGGTACGAAGCAGATATGACCATGTACAGTATAATGCAGATATTACAGTGTATGATTTGAGGCAAAAATGATGATTTACGATATGATGCAGCTATAACTACAGTATATATATTATGAAGCAGATATGACTGTATAGTATGAAGCAGATATGACCATGTACAGTATGCTGCAGATATGAAAATGAATGGTATGATGCAGATATGACTATATATAGTATAAGGCATATAATATGTATAGTATGAAGCAGATATGATTATGAATAGTATGATGCAGATATGACTATATACATTATGACTCAGATATCACTGTGTACAATATGATGCAGATATGACTATATACAGTATGATGCAGATATGACTATGTGCAGTATGATGCAGATATGACTATGTACAGTATGATGCAGATATGACTATGTGCAGTATGATGCACATATGACTATGTACAGTATGATGCAGATATGACTATGTGCAGTATGATGCAGATATGACTATGTGCAGTATGATGCAGATATGACTATGTACAGTATGATGCAGATATGACTATGTGCAGTATGATGCAGATATGACTATGTACAGTATGATGCAGTATGAATTATGTACAGTATGATGCAGATATGACTGTGCAGTATGATGGCAGATATGACTATGTGCAGTATGATGCAGATATGACTATGTGCAGTATGATGCAGATATGACTATGTGCAGTATGATGCAGATGATATGACTATGTACGGTATGATGCAGATATGACCATGTACGGTATGATGCAGATATGACTGTACGGTATGATGCAGATATGACTATGTACAATATGATGCAAGATATGACTATGTACAGTATGATGCAGATATGACATGTACGGTATGATGCAGATTATGACCATGTATGGTATGATGCAGATATGACCATGTATGGTATGGTGCAGATATGACCATGTATGGTATGATGCAGATATGACTATGTGCGGTATGATGCAGATATGACTATGTACAGTATGATGCAGATATGACTATGTGCAGTATGATGCAGATATGACCATGTACGGTATGCTGCAGATATGAAAATGTATGGTATGATGCAGATATGACTATATATAGTATAAGGCATATAATATGTATAGTATGAAGCAGATATGATTATGAATAGTATGATGCAGATATGACTATATACAGTATGACTCAGATATCACTGTGTACAATATGATGCAGATATGACTATGTGCAGTATGATGCAGATATGACTATGTGCAGTATGATGCAGATATGACTATGTACGGTATGATGCAGATATGACCATGTACGGTATGATGCAGATAATGACTGTACAGTATGATGCAGATATGACTATGTACAATATGATGCAGATATGACTATGTACAGTATGATGCAGATATGACCATGTACGGTATGATGCAGATATGACTATGTACAGTAAGATGCAGATATGACTATGTGCAGCATGAATGCAGATATGACTATGTACAGCATGATGCAGATATGACTATGTGCAGTATGATGCAGATATGACTATGTGCAGTATGAATGCAGATATGACTATGTGCAGTATGAATGCAGATATGACTATGTACAGTATGATGCAGATATGACTATTAAGTATGATGCAGATATGACTATGTACAGAATGATGCTGATATGACATGTATGGTATGATGCAGATATGATTATGTACGGTATGATGCAGATATGACTGGTGCAGTATGATGCAGATATGACTATGTACAGTATGATGCAGATATGACTATGTACAGTATGATGCAGATATGACTGTGCAGTATGATGCAGATATGACTATGTACAGTATGATGCAGATATGACTATGTACAGTATGATGCAGATATGATTATGTAGTATGATGCAGATATGACTATGTACAGTATGATGCAGATATGACTATGTGCAGTATGATGCAGATATGACTATGTGCAGTATGATGCAGATATGACTATGTACAGTAATGATGCAGATATGATTATGTACAGTATGATGCAGATATGACTGTGCAGTATGATGCAGATATGACTATGTGCAGTAATGATGCAGATATGATATGTGCAGTATGATGCAGATATGACTATGTGCAGTATGATGCAGATATGACTATGTACGGTAATGATGCAGATATGACCATGTACGGTATGATGCAGATATGACTGTACGGTATGATGCAGATATGACTATGTACAATATGATGCAGATATGACTATGTACAGTATGATGCAGATATGACCATGTACGGTATGATGCAGATATGACCATGTAATGGTATGGTGGCAGATATGACGCATGTATGGTATGATGCAGATATGACTAGTGCGGTATGATGCAGATATGACCATGTACGGTATGATGCAGATATGACCATGTACGGTATGATGCAGATATGACTGTACGGTATGATGCAGATATGACTATGTACAATATGATGCAGATATGACTATGTACAGTATGATGCAGATATGACATGTACGGTATGATGCAGATATGACCATGTACGGTATGATGCAGATATGACCATGTACGGTATGGTGGCAGATATGACCATGTATGGTATGATGCAGATATGACTATGTGCGGTTGATGCAGATATGACTATGTGCAGTATGATGCAGAATATGACTATGTGCAGTATGATGCAGATATGACTATGTACAGTATGATGCAGATATGACTATGTACAGTATGATGCAGATATGACTATGTACAGTAAGATGCAGATATGACTATGTACAGTAAGATGCAATATGACTATGTACAGCAAGATGCCCCCAGATATGACTATGTACAGCATGATGCAGATATGACCTATGTGCAGTATGATGCAGATATGACTATGTGCAGTATGATGCAGAATATGACTATGTGCAGTATGATGCAGATATGACTTGTACAGTATGATGCAGATATGACTATGTACAGTTATGATGCAGATATGACTATGTATCAGTATGATGCTGATATGACCATGTATGGTATGATGCAGATATGATTATGTACAGTATGATGCAGATATGCTGTGCAGTATGATGCAGATATGACTATGTACAGTATGATGCAGATATGACTATGTACAGTATGATGCAGATATGACTGTGCAGTATGAATGCGATCTGACTATGTTACAGTATGATGCAGATATGACTATGTACAGTATGATGCAGAATAATGATTATGTACAGTATGATGCAGATATGACTATGTACAGTATGATGCAGATATGACTATGTGCAGTATGATGCAGATATGACTATGTGCAGTATGATGCAGATATGACCTATGTACAGTATGATGCAGATATGATTATGTAAACAGTATGATGCAGATATGACTGTGCAGTATGATGCAGATATGACTATGTGCAGTATGATGCAGATATGACTATGTGCAGTATGATGCAGATATGACTATGTGCAGTATGATGCAGATATGACTATGTGCAGTATGATGCAGATATGACTATGTACGGTATGATGCAGATATGACCATGTACGGTATGATGCAGATATGATGTACGGTATGATGCAGATATGACTATGTACAATATGATGCAGATATGACTATGTACAGTATGATGCAGATATGACCATGTACGGTATGATGCAGATATGACCATGTATGGTATGATGCAGATATGACCATGTATGGTATGGTGCAGATATGACCATGTATGGTATGATGCAGATATGACCATGTGCGGTATGATGCAATATGACATGTACGGTAATGAGCCAGATATGACCATGTACGGTATGATGCAGATATGACCATGTACGGTATGAATGCAGAATATGACTGTACGGTATGATGCAGATATGACTATGTACAATATGATGCAGATATGACTATGTACAGTATGATGCAGATATGACCATGTACGGTATGATGCAGATATGACCATGTACGGTATGATGCAGATATGACCATGTACGGTATGATGCAGATATGACCATGTACGGTATGATGCAGATATGACCATGTACGGTATGATGCAGATATGACCATGTATGGTATGGTGCAGATATGACCATGTATGGTATGATGCAGATATGACTATGTGCGGTATGATGCAGATATGACTATGTGCAGTATGATGCAGATATGACTATGTACAGTATGATGCAGATATGACTATGTACAGTATGATGCAGATATGACTATGTACAGTAAGATGCAGATATGACTATGTACAGTAAGATGCAGATATGACTATGTACAGCAAGATGCAGATATGACTATGTACAGCATGATGCAGATATGACTATGTGCAGTATGATGCAGATATGACTATGTACAGCATGATGCAGATATGACTATGTGCAGTATGATGCAGATATGACTATGTGCAGTATGATGCAGATATGACTATGTGCAGTATGATGCAGATATGACTATGTACAGTATGATGCAGATATGACTATGTACAGTATGATGCAGATATGACCATGTATGGTATGATGCAGATATGATTATGTACAGTATGATGCAGATATGACTGTGCAGTATGATGCAGATATGACTATGTACAGTATGATGCAGATATGACTAAGTACAGTATGATGCAGATATGACTGTGCAGTATGATGCAGATATGACTATGTACAGTATGATGCAGATATGACTATGTACAGTATGATGCAGATATGATTATGTACAGTATGATGCAGATA
Source organism: Rhinella marina (assembly GCA_900303285.1). Lineage (NCBI taxonomy): Eukaryota > Metazoa > Chordata > Amphibia > Anura > Bufonidae > Rhinella > Rhinella marina. The sequence continues at coordinate 12,254 of ONZH01012777.1, forward strand.
TGACTATGTACAGCATGATGCAGATATGACTATGTACAGCATGATGCAGATATGACTATGTGCAGTATGATGCAGATATGACTATGTACAGTATGATGCAGATATGACTATGTACAGTATGATGCAGATATGACTATGTACAGTATTATGCACATATAATGTGCTTACTATAGATTAGATACCTGTATGCGGCACATACATTAGGCCTTGTTTTATGAGATATTTCCTTTAACAGGAAAGAGACAGGACATGTGAAGTGATCGGGTGATTGATGGGGCACATACAGGACGATAAACATTTCCTGTTTACAGGACATCGTGTCATGGGTATACGCTGTGATACGCTCAACACTAGACACAACTGATAAAACTTCTGTCCAGATGTAGAAATTCCTCCCAGCTGTCCGCCTGCAGACTGACACACAGCTATATCCCTGTCTCCAGGAGGAACAAGTTACATCATTCTCATCTGAGGAAAATAACTTACCGGGCCTAGAGGAGCCTAGAGCGGGCCCAGCTTCTGACCACAGGGCCACAGCAAAAGTACTACGAGGTCCAGCAGAGGGCACTATATGGAAGTAGTATCTGCACATTGTGTGGTGTTATTTAAGAAATGTATGGTGGTATTATTTGATCCCTGTATAGTAGCATTATATGACCTGTGTATGGTGGTATTATGTGCTCACTGTATGGCTGTATTATTTGGTCACTGTATGGCATTATTATTTGGTCACTGTATGGCAGTATTTGTTCAGTGTATAGTGGCATTATTTGAGCACTATATGGCAGTATTATTTGAGCACGGCATAAACAGTGTTATTTCATCAATGCATGGTTATATTATGTGGCCATATTATTTGTTCACTATATGGTGGCTTTATATGACCACTGTATGGCAATATTGTATGTGGCAGTATTATTTGTTCACTATATGGTGGCTTTCTATGACCACTGTATGGCAATATTATATGACCAGTATGTGGCAGTATTATTTGTTCACTATATGGTGGTTTTATATGACCACTGTATGGCAATATTATATGACCAGTATGTGGCAGTATTATTTGTTCACTATATGGTGGCTTTATATGACCACTGTATGGCAATATTATATGACCAGTATGTGGCAGTATTATTTGTTCACTATATGGTGGCTTTATATGACCACTGTATGGCAATATTATATGACCAGTATGTGGCAGTATTATTTGGTCACTATATAATGGAATTATTTGAGCACTATATGGTGGTATTATTAGACTAATGTGTGCTACTATTATCTGGTCACACTCCAGTAGCTTTTAAGTGACTATCCCTGTGACTGTGATCCCTATTCGATTCACAATCAGTTGGTATTATGTCACTGCCATGGTCTCCTTAGTGGTCATTGATCCTTCCTGGTTATAATGAAGCACTGACATTCATCTATTCTCCTTCATCTACTTCTAATTAATAAAAGTATCTAAGACAAGCCGCACTCTATAACGCCATTAACTCTCCCGCCGTGTCTGCAGTCATTGCCTGTTTTTAGTGCGACTTATGAGTTTCTGGGATTTTTTGTGCTCAGAGTTTGGTTTGAATCGCTGAATTATTGAGCGGCTTATACATAATTTATAGAGTCTGGCGTGTACTGTAAGTTAATAAAGCAAAGGCCTCAAGAGAAAAAAGTGATAGCAACCAAAATAGTGTGTGATCCCATGTTCTCAGGACAACGAACTAAGAAAAGCCATAACTGAACTGATGCCCCAATGTGAATCCATGTCAGTTGTACGATTTTATACACCAGAGTGAATGGACCCCTCCAATATACAGTGCCTTGCAAAAGTATTTGGCCCCCTGGAACTTTTCAACCTTTTGACACATTTCAGGCTTCAAACAAAAAGATATAAGATTTTACATTTTTGGTGAAGAATCAACAACAAGTGGGTCACAATTGTGAAGTGGAAGGAAATTTATTGGATCATTTAAACTTTTTTTGTAATAAAACTGAAAAGTTGGGCGTGCAAAATTATTCGGCCCATTTCCTTTCAGTCCAGAAGTTGATCTCTGATCTCTGAATGATCCAATGTCGTCCTAAATGACTGATGAAGATACATAGAATCCACCTGTGTGTAATCAAGTCTCCGTATAAATGCACCTGCTCTGTGATAGTCTCAGGGTTCTGCATCATGAAGACCAAGGAACACACCAGGCAGGTCCGTGATACTGTTGTGGAGAAGTTTAAAGCCGGATTTGGATACCAAAAGATTTCCCAAGCTTTAAACATCCCAAGGAGCACTGTGCAAGCGTCATATTGTACTGGAAGGAGTATCAGACCACTGCAAATCTACCAAGACCCGGCCGTCCCTCTAAACAAGGAGAAGATTGATCAGAGATGCAGCCAAGAGGCCCATGATCACTCTGGATGAACTGCAGAGATCTACAGCTGAGGTGGGAGAGTCTGTCCATAGGACAACAATCAGTCCAACACTTCACAAATCTGCCCTTTATGGAAGAGTGGCAAGAAGAAAGCCATTTCTCACAGATATCCATAAAAAGTCTGGTTTACAGTTTGCCACAAGCCACCTGGGAGACACCAAACATGTGGAAGAAGGTGCCCTGGTCAGATGGAACCAAAATCCAACTTTTTGGAAACAATGTAAAACGATATGTTTGGTGTAAAAGCAACACAGCTCATCCCCCTGAACACACCATCCCCACTGTCAGACATGGTGGGGGCAGCATCATGGTTTGGACCTGCTTTTCATCAGCAGGGACGGGGAAGATGATGGATGGAGCCAAATACAGGACCATTCTGGATGAAAAGACCTGAGACTAGGACGGAGATTTATCTTCCAACAAGACAATGATCCCAAACATAAAGCAAAATCTACAATGGAATGGTTCAAAAATAAAGGTCTCCAGGTCTTAGAACGGCCGAGTCACAGTCCAGACCTGAATCCAATGGAGAAGATGTGGAAAGAGCTGAAAACTGCTGTTCACAAACGTCTTCATCCAACCTCAAAGAGGAAGAATGGGCAAGAATTTCAGTCTCTAGATGTGCAAAACTGATAGAGACATCCCCCAAGAGACCGCAGCTGGAATCGCAACAAAGTATTAATGCAAGGAGGACGAATAATTTTGCACGCCCCACTTTTCAGTTTTATTATTACAAAAAAGTTTAAATTATACAATAAATTTCGTTCCACTTCACAATTGTGACCACTTGTTGTTGATTCTACATCAAAATGTAAAATGTTATATCTTTTTGTTTGAAGCCTGAAATGTGGCAAAAGGTTGAAAAGTTCCAGGGGGTCGAATACTTTCGCAAGGCACTGTATGTGCCGATCCCTACTTTAGATCATATAGATCCTTTATAGAAAAGAGAAATACTGTTTTTCATTGAAGAGACTTACTTTCCAAGCAATGCCCCATGGGAAAAAAGTATGCAAATTAGCTGGTACGAGTTGTAATAGCGGTAACTCATTGACTGCTGCTAGGAGCTCTGACAACTTAAAGGGCTTTATAACCATTATAAGTGATGATATGAACCACCAAGGGGAAAAAGGGGGTGTTATACACTCTGCAAACCAAAATGTGTAAATGGTTGCAATGAGCATTTTTACCCATAAATCTAAGTATTGAAGCATTTTGAGTTATCTTGACCTCCAGCTTTGGTGACCACTAAACATAGCCATGATTCCAGGACCCAGGGGCGTAGCTATAGGGGGTGCAGAGGTAGCAGTCGCTACCGGGCCCAGGACCCTGAGGGGGCCCAAAAAATCTTCTGTTGTATAAGAAGACACACAAAGCACCGAGGGAAGGGGGGCCCAAGTTGAACTCTTGCACCAGGGCCCATGAGCCATTAGCTACGCCCCTGCCAGGACCTATGGGGGTTGTCAACCATACATTTCATAGCAACGTCGGTTTATATGGTGCTAGTACTGGACTGTTATCTATGTAGGAGGACAAGATACTCTGAGGCTGAAAAACTGTAGTTTTCAAAAAGAGTTTGATATGTCATAGTGTATATCCAGGGGCGTAGCTGAAGGCTCATGGGCCCTGGTGCAAGAGTTCAGCTTGGGCCCCCCTTCCCTCAGTGCTTTGTGTTTTTCTTATGCGGCACAAGGGTCTTTGGGCCCCCTAAGGCTCCTGGGCCCGGTAGCGATTGCTACCTCTGCACCCCCTATAGCTACGCCCCTGTGTATATCTTCTCTCTCTCCATGATTCTTGTTTCTACTGAGTCCACCTACTGCAGCGTGTTGAGAGAGCCTTTCTCTTGTCTCACTCTAAGTATTAATGGCGGTCTCAGCACTCAGACCCCCACGATCAAACGTGTCATATGTCTCTATGACATATCAAACGTTTTTGTAAAGCTCAGTGACCCTTAGAGGCTTATATTTTAGGGTGGAGCTGGCTTTCCTTAAGGAGACCAGCTTTAGTGGCAATGCTCAATAGGAAAATGTTATGCAAAGAAGTATCTGTCAGAGAAAGAGAACCATCTCGCTAGTGTCACCTACTGTAAGTTAATTCCTTTAACAAGCCTTGGAACATATTTGGGTTGGCTGCTTTCCCTTATCACATTCCGAAGCTTGTTAAAAACAAGTCAGATTTTGACTAGTGAGCCAGTTCCAGAAGGTGGCACTAGCGACACGGTCTTCTTCTCTGGGTGGTACCTCTAGGCTTCTATTTTATCATCAATATTTGAGATAAATTGTGGTGACATCACAGCGACAAACCAATTGTATACAAAACTAATAGACTCCAGTCTAATCCGCATTTACCTGCCCAACTTCTCAAGAAGCTCATAAATGTCCTCCACGTTCTGATGCTTAAATGAGGTCATGTTTGGATTAAAAACTTCGTCTTCTAGGTTCACAAGTTCCTCATCGTCTCCAGAAAACCGCACTTCTTCTGAGGACTTGGAGAAAGAAGATAAAGGTCAGCTACAAACAAAACGGTGGTGTGTTCTTACTTAGGAAGAAAAGGGGTCTTCATGTTGTCTTGGTTTCTAACCATTGACTAAAACGCGTGATCTGTTCAGAGTTCCTTGTGCTATACATGTCTCTGAGGAATTTTATACTGATTTTGTGCCAGCTACTAAGAACAAGACAACACTTTAACTCTTGTTTAGTCCTGGTTCTCCTCAGCTCCTGCATCTTAGTTCCTTAACTTGGAACATCTGTATAATAAGAAATGCATGCACAGTATAGAGGCATTTGAGGCTGTAGGCTAGCCAAACATTGGATAGTTGTCTAAAGGATTGGGCATATTGAAATCCAACCACCTGGTTCTTCTCCCTCTTGAGAGCTACCCTCAGAAGAGAGTCGGGAGGCCTCCATACAGACTAGAAAGTAAGCCAGTCTCACTGAAATTGGAAGGTTTTGCTGACAATAATTTAGTATGTATGCCAGAGTCATCGTCCTGTTGTGTCCCTGTGCTGGTGGAAGAATGAACAGGGTGGGTTTTATAGATAATGGGGCCATGGACAACAAGAAAATTAGGCAAATCCTCCATAATTGCCATTTTAAACTGGTTTTGGGTACATTCCTTGGTGGTCTAGAGTAGTGGGAGGGTTTCATTTTCATTCTCTGGTGTTCTGGAGCAGTGAAGAGGTCAATGGTAATGCAGACTGCCTACTGAGAAATGTGGCCTAGGTTGCCATCTTGAAACCTGCCCTGTGTCTGAAGCAGCTACCTTCAAGGCACCAATTCCACTTAAGATCTAGGACACCCTATCGATTCTTCCTCAGTAGCATTGTGGGAGCCAGATTCTACATACACCCTTACAGCTCTGCCACATTTAAGGAGAGACCGGGCTTGAGGGCACAGACAAATATCAGGAAGACAAGTGACCATTTGCCAATTTTATCTCCCGTGGGGGCCAGCTTCCAATTTAGCAAAGCTGATTTTGTTCAAGACAAGCATCAGGATGGGGAGGAGGGTGATTAAGGTTTTTGTGCCACGAAGCCCCCATTCTTCCATATATCCAGCCCTGATTAATTACAATAATTCTAATAATTAAAACCGACAGGTGTTAAATACTTGGAGTAAGCCATTAATTATAATTTTGCAGGGACGAGAGCAGGGCACATGGCCATCGGAGACGTATTTCATTAGAACACACATTGGGCTCAGTTTTCCTGCCATATGGAGCATTCCAGGAAATTCATAATGCTGGCTACAATAATAAGAAATGACATATCCACTGCAGACAACACAACGGTGGCACGTCCTTAGAGCCAACACTCGCGGCACATACTGGACTTTCCAGGGGATGTCTATTCGCTTGCCATGGTGGCATTGAAAGTAAATTTCCAAAAAAAATCCCCAAAAATTAAGGTTGCAGAAAATTTTAATTATCTCCCTCTGAAAGAATACCCATGGAAGCTATGCTGCTTGCCACAAAAATAGGCAAGTTACCGGGCAAGCTATTTGTATTAACTAGCGCACATGCCTTGCGCCACATTTATTATGTGTTTTGGACACTTTTTGCACCTGACTAGGCAAATGACATGGTTTTGGCATAAATTTCTAATATACTTACTGTTCCAAAGTAATTGTGGATCATCCTTCCAGAAACCCAGTCATGTGATGCCAGTCTTCTTAAAATTCTGTTTCTGCCGACATCATGTCCTCTACCAGGTTTCCGGCTTGGTCTATGGACATGGCATCACTTCTGCTGTGGATGGAGCCAGAACTATTCCTTTTCCTGGCACATCGCGTACAGGAAGTGGTTTTAGGGGGTTGTCCATGCACTGGGAAGAGGAACAGTTCTGGCCCCATCCTCAGTGGACATCACGTCCATAGCCCAGGCCTTGTAAAGGATGTGACAGCGGAAACAAGATTTTCAGATGAGGAGCATCATGTCAACAGGTTCTCGGGAGGACTGATTCACACAACTTCGAAACAGCAAGTATATTACGGACTTAATTCTTCATGTGTATTTAAGGTGGGCTTGTGGGACCTGCTGGGAGCAGGGGCGTAGCTTAAGGGGTGCAGAGACAACAGTCGCTACTGGGGCCAGGAGCCTGAGGAGGCCCAAAGACCCTTGTGCCACATAAGAAGTTATTGGTATTATAGAAAGTGTATACTGGTCAAGTCACACCTCTGGCTTGGAGGGAAGGGGTTCAGTCAAGAATTTGTCAATAGGGGGGTGCTGTGTCAATTTTTGCCTCAGGCAGCATGAAGGCGATGTGCTTTCCCTGCCCCAGGCCACAAATTACTGAGGGAAGGGGGACCCAAGCTGAGGCTCGTACACCAGGGCCCATGAGCCTTTAGCTACTCCCCTGGCTGGGAGTAATAATGATGTAAAACAGGAAAAATGTTTCAATTAAGACTAAAAAAAAAGTTAAAGAAGAACTCCCGCAACAATTTTTATTCTCTGACCTGTTAGAAAGGTGCATGATATAATCTGTAGTGATTGTCATTTTCTTATCAGTGACTGTTTCTGTGAGTAATAACCTCTCTTCTTATTGTAGCTGGGTCATGTGACCAACTCCCTGACCTCCAACTGACCCAGGACAGGAAGCCAGTCACTGCTCTATTCATTCCTATGGGAGCCTCACTTTCAGTCTCATAGGAATACATAGAGAAATTAGACTTCCTGTCCACACATGAGTCTCTGTGTGAGTTGGTGGGTCTAATTGCTGGTCACATGACACAGATAAGAAACTTCAGGATGATATAAGTCAAAAATTCAGACACTGGTAAGAAATGACATTTCACTACAGATTATATCATGTACATTTCTAGCAGGACATGGAATAAAATTTTTGTCGGGGAGTTCTTCTTTAAGTATTGTTGCATAGATGTATATGTTTTCTGGACATATGGGACCCATACAAATAGATGTGAAGAGGGGAAATCTACCCACCTATGGGGAAGTAATCGCAACGATACATAATGGACAGATATAGAAGTGAATTTACAGGGCGATGTGCTGATTGGTAGTCACTGATAATTTTGGATTTTGGTATTTTTCTGTACATGACCGCCGTGTGTGACCCAGAATTCAGTAAAGACAAATAAATTCCAAGAGGAAGAATCTGTGCGCATGCATACAGCAGACCATGGTGTGCGCTGACTGATCTGATGGCAATCACGCCAGTAATGTGGAGAAGCAAAGCCAACAAGTAGGGGTGAAAACGAGATCTCAAACAAGCCATGCAGAAAATCGATCAACCTAACATATGGAAAAACTACAGGCTTACTGCGAGGTTTTCTTCTTCTACTCATGCCTAAAGCTAAACCCAGAATTCGCCCAGTGCCAAAGAACAGTGGCTACTGTGGGAACTTAGGCACTGGGGTGTCTCATGAAGGCCACCAATTGTTCATGAGGACCTATTGTAAGGCCGTTATGGACATTATATACAGAGGTGATTTTCGTGCTCAAGACAAGTGGGCTTCTCTTCTGGAGGACTTTGAGCAGTCCTTGTATTTCTGAGGATAAGCATTCATCTAAATTTAGAAGATAGGACTGACCATGCTTTTCAAAGGCAAAATCCATGGTTTGCCGGGAGTTACCTAAGCAGGATTTGGGGAGAATGATTGCCTCGGCCATTTTTTTAAGGGGTTGTCTCTGAGACCTATTACGTCATATGACTCACAGGTCAGGAGGTGGAGCTTAAACGGCTGTCTGTTTCCAATAGCAACCAACAAATTTTTGAAAGCAGCTCAATATATCAGGTCATAGGCCTCTGGTTTCAACATGAATTTATGGTGGGCTTCTACATATACAAAGCAGCCAACATAAACAGCAAGAGCTGCAGGAAAAGGGATAGAGAGGCAGAACCATTCATGGAAGAGGTGGATCTCAAACTACCGTTCTGTAGTCACTGAGCAGCTCAAATGTATCCCAAATCATCACGAGATCTAAGAAGAAACATCTCTTCCTCACCCAACACAAACTGGAGGCTAGCAGCTCGGACTTACAACTCCTTCAGTTCATGTTCCCATAACAGCCCCTATGGAGGCCTAGAACACTATATATTATTTCTGGCTCGGACACAGTTTCTCTCAATTTGACAATCTGACCATGTGTGATGATGGTGGAGGCAGAAGATAAGTTCATGAAGTCAACAGTGTAATTAAAGTTCTAGGGGTGGAAATCTGAAACGGTGGCTGAATAAAAAATGAATGTATGAGAACAAACAGATTCCCACCATAAGGGAAAATGAACGGTATAGCTGATGGGCCTCGGAAGGGACTACTAATTCCTGACCCAAGTACAGACATCACAGGTAAAGAATAGGTATCTTCACCCTCCAGGAGGAATAGAATGACCAAGGAGCAGACTTGCCAACCCTTCTTTTATAGTTTCCTCAGACTTGAGGTCTCCATACAATTGCCTTCTAAACTGAGGGCAAGCAGGCAATGCATTGCACTGTTCTTTCGGCGGTTGGCACTATTGAAAGAAGAAACAACGTGGAATTATGGGGCCGACAAGCTAATGTCCATGGTTGCCTTCAGGTACCTCCAACTGCCACCTATTGTAAATATCAATGACATCACTGCAGCATTTATACAACCTCACAGATATTGCTATACAATTTACAGGTATATGGCGTATTGATTGGTCAGTGCAGAAAGGCAGATCATGTGGCTATCAGTCATAGCAAGCGCACAAAGAACATGATTAGAGCAGCAGAAAACCAATGTAATGTCCACTGCGAGAGATGTGCCTCCAACCAGTTAACAAAGCAGAGCCATGGTCAGCGCTTCCCAGCCATTGATTATGGTCAGCAGTGCCCAGCCACCTTTAGTATCATAGGCCTTGTTCGCTAAGGAACATTCTCACCTTTGGCCCTCCTGAAGGGCCCCTTTCCCCCATACTGGCAAGATCTGGTACCCTGCCCAACAGTGCCAAGGCTGAAAATACAAAATATTGGTAGTTAGCCTGAAATTGCAGGACCCCGTTACCATGTAATATTGACTGCCATACCAAAACCTGTAGGAAACAATACAGTCAAAGACATACAAGGCAGTATTATAGTAGTTATATTCTTGTACATAGGAGCAGTATTATAGTAGTTATATTCTTGTACATAGGAGGCAGTATTATAGTAGTTATATTCTTGTACATAGGAGGCAGTATTATAGTAGTTATATTCTTACAGTAGAGGCAGTATTATAGTAGTTTATATTCTTGTACATAGGAGCAGTATTATAGTAGTTATATTCTTGTACATAGAAGAAGTATTATAGTAGTTATATTCTTGTACATAGGAGCAGTATTATAGTAGTTATATTCTTGTAAATAGGAGGCAGTATTATAGTAGTTATATTCTTGTACATAGGAGCAGTATTATAGTAGTTATATTCTTGTACATAGGAGGCAGTATTATAGTAGTTATATTCTTGTACATAGGAGCAGTATTATAGTAGTTATATTCTTGTACATAGGAGCAGTATTATAGTAGTTATATTCTTGTACATAGGAGCAGTATTATAGTAGTTATATTCTTGTACATAGGAGCAGTATTATAGTAGTTATATTCTTGTACATAGGAGCAGTATTATAGTAGTTATATTCTTGTACATAGGAGCAGTATTATAGTAGTTATATTCTTGTACATAGGAGGCAGTATTATAGTAGTTATATTCTTTGTACATAGGAGCAGTATTATAGTAGTTATATTCTTGTACATAGGAGCAGTATTATAGTAGTTATATTCTTGTACATAGGAGGCAGTATTATAGTAGTTATATTCTTGTACATAGGAGGCAGTATTATAGTAGTTATATTCTTGTACATAGGAGCAGTATTATAGTAGTTATATTCTTGTACATAGGAGCAGTATTATAGTAGTTATATTCTTGTACATAGGAGCAGTATTATAGTAGTTATATTCTTGTACATAGGAGGCAGTATTATAGTAGTTATATTCTTGTACATAGGAGCAGCAGTATTATAGTAGTTATATTCTTGTACATAGGAGGCAGTATTATAGTAGTTATATTCTTGTACATAGGAGGCAGTATTATAGTAGTTATATTCTTGTACATAGGAGCAGTATTATAGTAGTTATATTCTTGTACATTGGAGGCAGTATTATAGTAGTTATATTTTTGTATATAGGAGACAGTATTATAGTAGTTTATATTCTTGTACATTGGAGGCAGTATTATAGTAGTTATATTTTGTACATAGGAGGCAGTATTATAGTAGTTATATTCTTGTACATAGGAGGCAGTATTATAGTAGTTTATATTCTTGTACATAGGTGCAGTATTATGTAGTTATATTCTTGTACATAGGAGCAGTATTATACTAGTTATATTCTTGTACATAGGAGGCAGTATTATAGTAGTTATATTCTTGTACATAGGAGGCAGTATTATAGTAGTTATATTCTTGTACATAGGAGGCAGTATTATAATAGTTTATATTCTTGTACATAGGAGCCAGTATTATAGTAGTTATATTCTTGTACATAGGAGCAGTATTATAGTAGGTATATTCTTGTACATTAGAGGCAGTATTATAGTAGTTATATTCTTGTGCATAGGAGGCAGTATTATAGTAGTTATATTCTTGTACATATCAGGCAGTATTATATAAGTTATATTCTTCTCTACAGAGGCATACTCATAACAGATATATCACTGTACATAGGAAGGCAGTGTTATAGTAGTTATATTCTTGTACATAGGAGGCAGTATTATAGTAGTTATATTCTTGTACATAGGGCAGTATTATAGTAGTTATATTCACTTGTACATAGGAGGCAGTATTATATAAGTTATATTCTTCTCTACAGAGGCATACTCATAACAGATATATCACTGTACATAGGGGCAGTATTAACTATGTCTAAAGAACGTTGAAATAAGACAGTCATTTACTTATCCATAAATCATCCAAAGTGAAATGTGTGTTGTGGTTCCTAGGAATGATGGGAGTAACCTTCCAATGCCTGTAACCTACTCCTGCATGATTAATGGAAGGACTCTCTTTTATGTCGAAGTATTTATTGTGTGACTGCAGGGATATTATAACTCATCCCTGGAACAAGGTACCTGATGAGGAACTAAACACAAAAACCTGCAATTTCTCAGTAATTACACTTCTCATATCTGTATTATTACAGAAATGAAAGACACAAATGCAAAAGATTTCATTAAATGTTTTATCTTCTGCTGAAAGGATCCTAACATTTTCAGAACTCAGGACTACAGGACCCTGTCTGATCTCCCAGCACAGTGCGCTTCATGTAGGAGACATTTCAGAGCTTGAAAGAGAACCTGTCACAATAGAAACCATTAATACTGTACATAGTGCCAAGTGTGTACCCTTCGGTGCTAGAACATGACTGTGCACTGAAGAGCTGACAGAGGTGGGACGTCTCCTCGCTAATTTTTTTGGTGTGTGCAGTCACAATAGCAGAAAAAATGATATTTTATTGGAGGAATGTTCAGATATTGATTATTAAGTCCTTACATTGACTGTAATGAAAAAATAATGTAAAATAAAATTCCTTTAATCTGGCATGAAAGAGACTTGTCTACAAGGTAAAGCAGTAGCGGTGTGTTTTTGTGCAGTGGGGAAGTATTAGGTCGGGGTTTAAGCAAGATTGGCTTACAACAAGTGACTTAATACTGCCATACAGTACTGTAAAAACAATGCCATATGATATTCAAATAATACCACTATACAGTGCACATAACACATTATACAGTGTCTAAATAGTACTTCTATACACATGTAATACCACCATCCGATGTTCACATAATAGCAACACACAATGCACATGTAATACTGCTATACAGTGCACAAATAATAACACCGAACAGTAATTACGTAATACAACCATAACTATGCACGGTTATATCTCTTCACAGTGCAGATATGATATCATCATAGGGTGCACACATAATGCGACCATTAGGATCTGCAGTACTCAAATAATACCACCATACCATGCATACAAATGTCCCCATTGTTATGTACCTCGTTCAATATACCGCCATACATATGCTACTGTACAGCACATATAATGGCAGTTTTGGCACAATACAGTAACTATATAATGGAGCTGTGCGCTATGTTTAAATAATACCACTATTCAGTGCACACATAACGTGGCCATTATGGCACACAATACTCAAACAATACTAACATATAACGCACCTATAATACCACTATAGAGTGCATTCATAATGATCCAAATATACTGCAATTAGCTTAATCATACCAACATACACTGCACATATAAAACCACTGTACACTGCATATATATACCACCATACAGTACACACATAATACCACTTTATGCTGCATATATAATACCACTACACAGTGCAAACATAATACTACTGTACACTGCACACATGATACCACTATACAATGCATACCTAATACTACTGCACACTGCATATATACCACCATACAATGCACAAATAATACTACTGCACATTTAATATCACCATATACTGCACATATACCACCATACAGTACACACATAATGCTACAGTACACTTCACATTTAGTACAATCATATACTGCACATATAATACCACCATACAGTACACACATAATTCTACTGTAAACTCCACATTTAATGCCACCATATATTGCGCATATAATACTGCCATACAGTGCACACATAATACTACTGTACATTGCACATATACCACCATACAGTGCGCATATGATACCACTGTATATCGCATACATTATGTTCCAATCACTATGCATTGTGCTCAGATACTATTACCCTACAGAGCTCAGCCATGATATAATGTCCATATGGCACCATATATACCCATATATACATACCAGTTACACACTATACTGTATTTAAGGAACATTACTGTACATTTTTCACCTGTCACTGGATTTTCATGGTTACAGTTCCTTCTTAAGAACAAGTCACTTCATGTTACATAAAAGAAGAGAAAGTGACAGGAGGAGAACCCTCGGCCGGTCACTTACATTACAAGGTCTCTGCAGTCTTCAGAACATGATCCTGGGCCGCAGCGCCGCACTAAACCCCTGACAACCTCCTCCGTCTGCTGTCAGTTTTTGGCATCAAAGTGAAAATCTGGAAGAAGAAAAAAAAAGATCCTGTCAGTCCAAAAGGGTAGAGACAGAGGGCGAGCGCTGGGTGCAGAGACAGAGGGTGAGCGCTGGGTGCAGAGACAGAGGGCGAGCGCTGGGTGCAGAGACAGAGGGTGAGCGCTGGGTGCAGAGACAGAGGGTGAGCGCTGGGTGCGGAGACAGAGGGTGAGCGCTGGGTGCGGAGACAGAGGGCGAACGCTGGGTGCGGAGACAGAGGGCGAGGCGCTTGGGTGCGGAGACAGAGGGCGAGCGCTGGTGCGGAGACAGAGGGCGAGCGCTGGGTTGCGGAGACAGAGGGCTGGGTGCGGAGACAGAGGGCGAGCGCTGGTGCGGAGACAGAGGGCGAGCGCTGGGTGCAGAGACAGAGGGCGAGCGCTGGGTGCAGAGACAGAGGGCGAGCGCGCTGGGTGCAGAGACAGAGGCGAGCGCTGGGTGCAGAGACAGAGGGCGAGCGCTGGGTGCAGAGACAGAGGGCGAGCGCTGGGTGCAGAGACAGAGGGCGAGCGCTGGGTGCGAGACAGAGGGCGAGCGCTGGGTGCAGGAGACAGTGGGCGAGCGCTGGGTGCGAGACAGTGGGCGAGCGCTGGGTGCAGAGACAGAGGGCGAGCGCTGGGTGCAGAGACAGAGGGCGAGCGCGCTGGGTGCAGAGACAGAGGGCGAGCGCTGGGTGCAGAGACAGAGGTGAGCGCTGGGTGCAGAGACAGAGCGCTGGTGCAGAGACAGAGGTGACGCTGGTGCAGAGACAGAGGGTGAGCGCTGGTGCAGAGACAGAGGGTGAGCGCTGGGTGCGAGACAGAGGCGAGCGCTGAGTGCAGAGACAGAGGGCGAGCGCTGGGTGCAGAGACAGAGGGCGAGCGCTGAGGTGCAGAGCAGAGGGCGAGCGCTGAGTGCAGAGACAGAGGGGTGAGCGCTGGGTGCAGAGACAGAGGGCGAGCGCTGAGTGCAGAGACAGAGGCGAGCGCTGAGGTGGCAGAGACAGAGGGTGAGCGCTGGGTGCAGAGACAGAGGCGAGCGCTGAGTGCAGAGACAGAGGGCGAGCGCTGGGTGCAGAGACAGAGGGTGAGCGCTGGGTGCAGAGACAGGGGGCGAGCGCTTGGTGCGGAGCCAAACTTTACAGCAAAACCACACTGACCTCCTTTCCTGTATAGTAAATAAGGACAAAGCGGTATAATTATAGAGATAATAGACTCCCCGGAGGGGAGAAGGACCGAGCTGGAAGATGTCCGCCAGAGAATGGCTTCTATAAACGGAAATAGCTCAAAAATACAAGAATGAATGGAAAGAAAGGGACTGCTGCTTGGGAGGGAGAGATATGGAGTTACCTTCTCCAGGTATCTGTAGAACAATGGACGATTCTCGTGACGAGGTGGCGGAAAATTGTATTTCACGTTCATAGACTGAGATGTTCTGTAGAAAGAAAAGATGTGAAGAAATTAGAAGGCTCCTAAATAATAGATAGATAGATAGATAGATAGATAGATAGATAGATAGATAGATAGATAGATATGAGAGATAGATATGAGATAGATATGAGATAGATATGAGATAGATATGAGATAGATAGATAGATAGATAGATAGATAGATAGATAGATAGATAGATAGATATGAGAGATAGATAGATGATAGATAGATAGATAGATAGATATGAGATAGATAGATGAGATAGATAGATAGATAGATAGATAGATAGATAGATAGATAGATATAGATAGATAGATAGAGATAGATAGATAGATAGATAGATAATAGATAGGAGATAAAAGAACCAAAAAGTCCAGCGGCACAGATAATAACAAATGTGGGTGCAGGAATCCTCCAGGAAAACTGGTATTGTATCCTCTGACGATATATCCACAGAAAACGAGGCAGCACTCCAACTTAGGTGATAAAGTGAAGACCCTTTATTACCCTTAGCAACGTTTCAGCCCAGCACAATGAGGCCTTTGTCATGCTTGAAGGGTCTTCACTTCATCACCTAAGTTGGAGTGCTGCCTCGTTTTCTGTGGATATATAGATAGATAGATAGATATGAGAGAGAGATATGAGATAGATAGATATAGATATGAGAGAGAGATAGATAGATAGATAGATAGATAGATAGATAGATAGATAGATAGATAGATAGATAGATAGATATGAGAGAGAGATATGAAATAGATAGATAGATAGATAGATAGATAGATAGATAGATAGATAGATAGATATAGATATGAGATAGATAAATAGCATACCTCCCAACTTTTGAAAATTGCAAAGAGGGACAATGTGTGCCCGCGCATCACGGCAGTTTTTTTCATACTAGGCCATGCCTCTAACTCCGCCCAAAGCATAATTACCACGGCCCCTGCGGCAATCTTTTTCTTACACGTCATTGTCCATATAAATATTAGCTCATAAATCATTAGCTTATAGATATTTTAAGGACCCAATTGCACCAAATAATTAAGTTCTGGTCTAATTTATAGGTATAGACACTTTAGTAAGGAACAATTTAGTAAATTTATTAATGCACATGTATGCATTAATCCTACAGGTCAAAAAGAGGGACATTTAAGGAGAAAAGAGGGACAGAGGGACTTGGGTGAAAAAGAGGGACTGTCCCTCCAAAAGAGGGACACTTGGGAGGTATGAAATAGATAGATAGATAGATAGATAGATAGATAGATAGATAGATAGATAGATAGATATGAGAGAGAGAGAGATAGATATGAGATAGATAGATAGATAGATAGATAGATAGATAGATAGATAGATAGATAGACATCAGCATTTGATATACAAGGGTGATCTGTACAATGCAGATTTCTATTTCTCAGGGTCACCCCCGCCCCCCAGCACATCACAGGGATCACCTCTACAGAAGACAGGGACATTATGGCAGCGTTCACATTGGTGGTTTCTACATTACATTATGCAACTTCTGGACATCAGACATATTTATGGAGTCACGTTTGGAATAATAGGAGACCTCTGAACCGAAGAGCTGACAATCATTAGACGGCATTTCCTTGTGATAAGGGAGAAGCAATAGTGATTATTCCGGAGCCGGGCTCCTGGCAGCGTCCTCTCTTATCTCAGCCTGTGAAGTGAACATCTTGTCTCTGCTCCATGGACACTTGACTCCCTCTCTGCTCACCCAGGGGAGATGGCGTCAACCCAAAAATGTCACTTCAGCCAGTGAAGCTCAGCGTAGAGGGGCAGAGGCCTGGCTCCTGGTGGGACGTGTGCCAAGCCTGGTATCTTCAGAGAAAGATACAGAGCAGGAGACCTCTGCCTGCTGTCAGTGAATGGGAACATTCCACTTTACATCCAAATGCAAAAAAAAAAAAAAACAACTAGGTTCTCCACTGTGTTCCATGGATGAAGGATCCAGCTGCAGAACAGGCACACAATACATGAAAGCCTCAGCATGAGCCTCCAATTACTAAGAATAGTTGCAGGATCCGTGACAAACACAGCTCCATCCGCATCACATCCTGGGGCCTTGGCTCATACCATTAAAATCAACTGTTGTAAGAGTCTCACTTTACTGCTTACACACTCCATATATCATGAGTGTTGAAGGGTGGGCTTGCTCAATCCTGATAACAGACTCAAAAGATCACAATATTATACAATCTACAGCTGCAAAATTGTAACTAATAAAACATCTAATTTACATGACCACGCCTCTGATGATAAGGTCACGCCCCTGAGGAACTCTATTTCAAACTCAGGGCAGTAAATACTAATTGTGACTAAATTACTTTAGCAGTTTCTGTACCATTTTATTTAGAACCGGTCAGAGTCCATCTAAAGTAGGGTTTTATTCCTATATTTTGTTCTTTTACAGGATACGCCCACACAAAATCGGAAATGCTGCCGGTTTTCTGCCTGGATTTCCATATAGAAATTCCACAGCGTAATACTGTAGAAGTTTCCACATGCTACAAACATTTCAGTTTTTGCTGTGGATTTTCCTCCCGTGGATTTCATCTCTTTCAGAGTAGAGGCGTGAAATCCACTGCAAATATGTGATGCAGTCAAGACGGACCTGCGGTGGATTTTTGCGCTTCATGTTTTTGGCAGGAAGTAGACACGGCTTATGAAAAATGTTACATAAAAAGGAAGATATTTTTTTTTTCTCTCTAGGTCAAATATGTCTCATCTAAAAAAAAACAACAGGAAGGGTGTAAGATAAAAATAAAAGTGAAAAAAAATAAAAAAATATAAAATAAAATCGCTGAACTTTAATGTGAAAATTGTGACATTATTTTATAGTAAAGTTATTATTACAGACAAATACAAATGGGATTTTTTTTTTTAGTTTTATTTTGAAAAAAAAACCAAAAAAAAAAAAATTTAAAAGTTTGTGAACCTGAATGGCTGACGATGCGCACAAAAGTCCTATTATACCGGCTGCACTGATCGACTATATGACAAGTCATTCAGCGCTCATTTCATGATCTGTTTTACACTGCCCATTGCAAACTGTGTGAGGGATGAATGATCGCTAGCACGATCATTCAGTCCCCTTACAGTTTGCATTATGTCGGCAGCACATTTTCTTTTTACATCAACGATCATTCATACCCCAGTTTGCATCGGCCTATATAAAAAGACCCTATATACTCCATCCACTTACAAGGAGTCTGAAAGCAGTTGTTACCATGATGAACTGCTGACTGCATTAGTTTAGTCCTGGAGAAAGCTGGGAGCTTTTATTATCAGGAGTAGTGAAAATATGAAGTTTTATTCTGCTAGGTTCTGCTCCCGCAAGAGCTTCAGTGTGACGTGCTCTATGCATTAAACTGCTTCACAGCCCTTGGGTATGAGTGACAGCTGTAGCTTCTGACCAAGGGACCACCACAGCCGTCACTCAGAGCAGAGGGCAGATTACAATGTCATATACTCACTACTCCTGATAATAAAAAAAAACTCCACAAAAGGTATGTCTGTCCTGCTCTCCCTGGCCTCTAGCTAGTGATGTCAGTAGTTTACTATGGTCAAAACTGCTGACTGATTCCCTTTACTAACACACCAGATATTCCGCTAATTTTATGACTTCTTTAAAAATCAAAACACTCAGCGGCGTAACCTGTCTATCCACCTTCCCTGGCAGCTCCAACAGTAAACAGGCCGATCATAAACCGCTCCCTACTAATCTACAGTCAGCAATTCTCAGCCAAGCAAGCAGCCGTCAGCAGCCCACGTGATGTTTGTGTCAGGTTTTCACCAGGGTGGTACTCTCACGAGGACACGTTATACAGCAGAAAGGAAATTATATTTTAACAGATATTAATATTTTAATGGTCAAATTTATGATAAAAATGTAAATACGGACCCTTTATTTTGGAAGGTACTGTAGAGCAGGCTTCAGTGAAACTCAATGGATGTTACACAATGTCATGTATACTCCACAAGTAGTAGATCAGTCACAATAGAAGTGAAAACATTATAACAGTACCATATCATTTCCTCAAAAAACACCGAAGTAAGAGACCTAACTATAGTGCCCTAATAATGATACTACATAGTGTGCTAATAATGCACTAGATACTGCCTAAAAAGTATTAATGCTATATAGTGCCCTAATAATATAACCACACAGTGCCCTAATAATATAACCACACACTGCCTAAATAGTAATACCATACAGTGCTCTAATAATATAACCACACACTGCCTAAATAGTAATACCATACAGTGCCCTAATAATATAACCACACACTGCCTAAATAGTAATACCATACAGTGCTCTAATAATATAACCACACACTGCCTAAATAGTAATACCATACAGTGCTCTAATAATATAACCACACACTGCCTAAAAAGTATTAATGCTATATAGTGCCCTAATAATATAACCACACAGTGCCCTAATAATATAACCACACACTGCCTAAATAGTAATACCATACAGTGCTATAATAATACAACCACATAGTGCCTAAATAGTAATACACACAGTGCCTAAATAGTAATAC
>ONZH01012778.1:0-46115 GCA_900303285.1 Rhinella marina
GTTTTATATGTATAATTAAGTTTATTATGTGTGTATTGTGTTTTATGTATTTTACATTTTTGCAACTTTATGGGGGCTGCCATTTTCATAGTCACGTGTCTATGTGTCACTGAACGACACATACACAAATGACTTACGGTCGCATGCTCCATTCCCAGTGCGGACAGAGCCGACCCTATTGAAAAATTATGGGAGCGCTGTGTATGTGTAAAGCGCAGGCGCTTTACACATACATAGCCTGCCCCCTCCGGCGCCATGTTATTGAAGACTTCAGTAATATGACACCAGACGGGACACCCATTATATGTCCCGGTCTCTGGCAGCTGTCTCTGCGTCCCGGTCTCTGGCAGCTGTCTCAGCGTCAGGTCATAGTGCGCGCCGGCAAGGAAGACAGTGGAGCGGGGAGCCTGATGGCAGCGGCAGCGCAGAACAGGTAAGTATGCTTTTTTAAAGTGGCTGGGTGGGCTGATCTGAGGTCTGAGGGGGGCCCAAGACGCTGGTCTGAGGGGGGCCCAAGACGCTGGTCTGAGGGGGGCACAAGACGCTGAGCTGAGGTCTGATGGGGGCACATGGGGGCACATTGTGTTGATCTGAGGTCTGATGGGGGCACAAGACGCTGATCTGAGGTCTGATGGGGGCACAAGGCGCTGACCTGAGCTCTGATGGGGGCACATTGTGTTGATCTGAGGTCTGATGGGGGCACAAGACGGTGATCTGAGGTCTGATGGGGGCACAAGATGCTGACCTGAGGTCTGATGGGGGCACAAGACGCTGATCTGAGGTCTGATGGGGGCACAATGTGTTGATCTGAGGTTTATTATCCCTGTACAGTGACATCACTGTGTGTATTATCCCTGGACTTTGACATCACTGTGTTTATTATCCCTGTACGGTGACATCACTGTGTTTGTTATCCCTGTACTGTGACATCACTGTGTTTATTATCCCTGTACAGTGACATCGCTGTGTGTATTATCCCAGTGCAGGAAGAGGTAAGTGGTCTGTGTTTGTGAGTTTGTTTTCTATTTTTCAGGGTCGTGAATGCAGAGGACTACGTCGGATTCGGTGGACTATGTCGGACCAGCTTTTTTTTTTTTTTTTTTTAATAAAATGGTCAAACAGGGGTCTGGGGGAGTGTTTATTTCAATAAAATGTTTTACACTTGTGTGTGTGTATTTTTTTTTTTACAATACTACAGTTTTAGTAATTACGGCTATCTACAGACGGCCCTGATTACTAATACTGGGCTTAGTGCTTGCCGGTATGGCAGGCCAGCACTAACCCCAACATCTATTACCTCGGCACCCACCGCCACAAGGGGTGCCGGGAAGAGCCGGGTACAAGCAGGACCGGAGCTTCTAAATTGAGGGTCTGGCTCTGGGGCGGCTGCAGGCTGGTACCATTAGGTTGGGAAGGGTCAATAACCGTGTCCCTTCCCACCCTGGTAGTGCCAGGCTGCTGCTGCTGGTTGTATCTGGCTGGCGAAGGAAAAAAACGGGGGAACCCACGCCATTTTTTTACAAAAATAATTTAATAATTAAAAAAAAAATGGCGTGGGGTCCCCACACAAACAGCCTGTCTCGTCCTAAACCATGTAACTGATCACATGGTCATGGTCATCATTGAAGTTCCTTGCAAGCTATGGTGAATGGAGTGTTTCTTCTCTGCCTGGTCCTGTCAATCAACAGAGCCTCTAGGAGCAGAGGTAACGCCCCTTGCACCTAGAAGCCTTATTAGCATAAAATAAAAGTTCATTTTATATAAAAATGGGGGCACCAGTAAATAAAACAGATATATATTTGGAATCAGGTGACATTAGCACATCTCTAATGTCAGCCTGATTCATACCGAAAAAACTAGTGACAGAAACCCTTTAATACCATAAAACAAGTATAGTGACAATATGTCGAAGTATAAAGTACCACATACAGTCATGTCATGTCATAATCATGGTTCAAGCCTTTTGGTTCCAGTGTTTGTAGTTGGCGAATTCAGTATGCCTCTCTCTGCTTGAGGATGCGCCCTATATCTCCACCCCTACGGGGTTTCTGTACTTGTTCTATCACTTGGAACCTTAATTGGGAAATGTTGTGCCCTTTGGATATAAAGTGGGCCGGTATGGGGAAGAGTGTGTTCTGACAGCGTATTGTGGACTTATGTTTAGATATCCTGTCACGAATTTGCTGTGTAGTCTCCCCTATGTACAATAGGCCACATGGGCATTTGATCATATAGATTACGTTGGAGGTGTCACAGGTATAAAAACCTTGTATAGGGTAAGTCCTGCCAGTATGTGGGTGATATAGTCTATCTCCCTTGATCACATGTGAGCATTGTATGCATTGCAGACATGGAAACGTGCCCTTTCGCTGTGTTCTCAAAAATAATTGTCTCAAAATTTTGGTATTAGATCCCTCATCAGCTCTGACTAAAGTGTCTTTGAGATTTTTTGGACGTCTATTGCAAGGTAAAAAGGGTAATGTGAATTAATTGATGTGTGGATAAGCCTGTCGAAGGAGATGCCAGTGTCTACGTAGAATGTGATGAACCTTGGTTGCAAACGGATGAAAGGTATGAATGTAAGGAATTCTAGAGCTTTGAGTGTTGTCCCTCCTGATCTTTTCTTTAAGGCCCTCGCTTATTACTTGCACTGGGTAGCCTCGGTTTTCAAAGCGTTTGCTCATTTCTTTCAGCCGTATTTCTTTTGTAGACGTATAATCTACTATTCTGGCAATTCTCGTAAACTGGGAGCGGGGGAGTGATCTTTTGGTGCTTTGTGGGTGGAAGCTAGAGAAATGTAAAAGACTATTGCGATTTTTTTGTCCAGAAACAAGGGACCGCGATGGGGGCCCATATGGCGCCCCCTTACGCAAACTGCTATATGGCCTCCTTTGAGGAAAGATATATTTATGGTAATCCCCTATTCCAACAACACGCCAAAGTATGGAAACGCTATATAGATGATGTGTTCTGCATTTGGGGAGGTAACATAGGATCATTACACAGCTTTGTCAACTCCATAAACTCCATCTGGCCAGAACTTGAATTTACACTACATGCGGATAGCACTTTAATCAACTTTCTGGATACTATAATCTCCAAAGATTCAGAAGGCAATCTACACTCTGACTTATACACAAAACCAACCGATCGCAATAGTCTTTTACATTTCTCTTTTACATTTGTCAGACAAAGATAACCTTAGTAAACACAAAAATGCGGTCCCTTATTTCTGGACAAAAAAATCGCAATAGTCTTTTACATTTCTCTAGCTTCCACCCAAAAAGCACCAAAAGATCACTCCCCCGCTCCCAGTTTACGAGAATTGCCAGAATAGTAGATGATACGTCTACAAAAGAAATACGGCTGAAAGAAATTAGCAAACGCTTTGAAAACCGAGGCTACCCAGTGCAAGTAATAAGTGAGGGCCTTAAAGAAAAGATCAGGAGGGACAAGGGGCGCATCCTCAAACAGAGAGAGGCATACTGGATTCACCAACTACAGACACTGGAACCAAAAGGCTTGAACCGTGATTATGACTTAGGTAGTTTCACTTGATGGATATGACTGTATGTGGTACTTTATACTTCGACATATTGTCACTATACTTGTTTTATGGTATTAACGCTTCTCCCTCTTTTCACAGAACCGCCAGTGAAATTATGGTCTCTTTACTATCACGACATCCATATTCCTGGATAGTGGTAATTGACACATAGTATACATGTGTATATTTGTCTCTATGTACCATTACTAACCAACACATGTACTCATGCTTTATTCCTCTGTTTTATTCGTTATTTACCACTTTTACCACTACTTGTTTGCCATTATATCATATTGTACTAACTTATACAGTTCTCTACTGTTTTTGATTTGAACTGTATACTCATACTAACTTTAGGACCTCCATAGGGCTTGCATAAGTTTTGCTAGTGTCTTAAGGATGAGTAATTACACATACACTTCCAATTATGCATATACTCGCCCCTTAAGTGACTATTGATATAAAGTATATTTATCTAACAGCGTCTCGCAAGCTACGCACATTAACACATGCGCATAATGATATCTATGACAAAAGGGACCATCAAGGGCTCTCCTCTAAAGTATCCCTACGATATTGAGCCGCGCATGCGCACTTTATTGCTAGTAACACCCAGCGCCATTCTGGTTATTCCTCTACAGCACGATGTTCAGGTCACTTCCGGCGCACGGCCGCCCGCACCGGAAGGAGCTGAACTTAACGTATAAAACTTCCGTGACACACAGCATGGTAGGCGACTTACCCTTCAGGGCTACTGCCCATTACTTACCACGCGCCCAGCTGAAGCTTAAGAGCCTGTTCAGGTCCATTATTGGCCATACTACAGCGCGACTCATCTTTGGACAAACCGTCAGCAATGTCTACAGGTACTTTTGCTAGCCATTCCACTACTGACCAAACTAACCTCTCAACCTAAGACCATCTCATATCAAACACCTATGAGGTCCTAATCTATTCCTGTATTCAACCACTCTATTTTTGTTCATTTAGTGGAATGATTCATCACTAATCATGCATGTCTGCATCTACTATTTGCCCTGTAGTTGGTCCATTTAAAATCGGATTAAACACCCGATCCATTACTGCATTGTACTGTATACCTTTGATAAACTTGTTATAAATCTTGTTCTTTAACATAACTTACTTGAATGTACTCTCAAATCCTGGATTCTCTGACCTGATATAGTGATTGTATAATAACTGATGCACAGTAACGTATCCACTTGTATTGATAATGCACCCTGTTACTCTTATATATACATTGTCATCATTCTATGCATCACTCTGCAATTTTTCTGATATACCATATATATGTTTTTTCAGCTCACTGAGGAAGGCTTATAGCCGAAAACGTTTTGAGCTTGAGCTATTGAATTGTTTGACTTTATTCACTTCAATAAAGACCCACCGGATCTGAACTATAGGAGTGATGGAGACTGGCTGAGTACTTCTGGGAGACCAGGCTAGGTGACAGACAGCTGGAGTGGCCACAAGACGCAGGACTTTTGTGAGTGATTGTTTCCTCAGAGCAGCACAGGGACCACACGTGTGCACTTAGAGAGGGATAGTAGCACTGCTGATGCCCATGGCCAATTTGGTCGCTGATAGTGATGGCGTCAAGGCAGGTATGATATAGTGCGCAACCTGCAGCACTGAGGAGCAGATGGATGTAGTGTGGCACAGTGCTGCTGCTCAACCATGTCTTTCAGGAGAGTGAACCCCTTAGTTGTGTTGCACTGCCTGAGGAAACGCTGAGGAGGGGATGCTGTGGCCTCCACCCACCATTCGTAGCTCTTAGACCTGGCAAATCTGCATACAAAGAGATTTCAGGTGTGCTAGCATCTCAGAGGGACAGGACAGGGGCAAGTACTGCTGAATTTGGCAGGTAAGAATGGCTATGAACCACTGTGGAGAATCCATGTAGAAAGAGAGCTAAAGATTAGACAGCCATCTACTTCAGCGGCCAAGCTCTGCCCCCTGTTTATTTTTATTTTTAATGTGAGGAAAGGACGAATGTGATTAAAAATTTTTATATTTTTTCTATTTAAAACTCTTTTTTTACTTTCTTAACTTTTTTTAAGTCCCTCTAGGGGACTTTTACATATGATCATCTCCATAGGAACTTCACTGTGGCAGGCCTCGGAGCTTTCAGGGGGCCCCATAGCAACTTAAAAGCTCCCTCATTCTCAGCGCCGGCGAGCCTTTTGGACCCCAGAAGTGCAGCGATCCTTGAATTTAACCCCTTTACATGTGGTGGTTAAAATTGACCATGGCATCTGAGAGGTTGAATGTCTGCGATCAGCATTATCGTGTAAAACAGCAGACACCCAGCAGCTACAGAGCCCATTCAGTTTTTAAGCGTGCGCCATCTTTAAAGTCCAGACATCCCGGACATTAAATGAATGAAACACAACTTACACTGAATCTTTTCCACCAAAACTATGTATCAGTCTGCTTTGCTCCACCTGTTTTCTAACATGCTGCCTTCACATCAGACATCCTGATCATCATGACACGTTCCATTTACATGAATGTTAAAGGCAATTTCTTGTGTTGATATCTGACTATGCCTTCAAAATGTCATACATCTGTCATATTATTGCCACACTTGTATCATGTGTAATACATTTGCTATCAGCTACATCTTTGAAGCTGTTGGGGCTGGAGGAGCTAAACACATACCAAATGTAAACCTTGTGGTATACTTTTCCTTTTACAGTCAATGGGCATGTTGTAGTTAAAGTGGGAAGATTTTCCCTCGGTGTGAATATAGACTTACACTTTGATTAAACAATGCATCTATAAGTGGATTGATTGGTAGTAATTTACAGTATTTTTTATTTGCTTTACACTTAGAGGCCTCTTTGTTTTTGAGTGCAGGCTGTTTAAGGGAGATGAAAATTTACTATAGTAGCCTCACCATCTGCTTCCTAATGCACCATATATCTGCAGTATGCATTGTATCATACTTTATGGAATGTCTTTTACAGTGTTTTATCGACATCATTCTACCACCAATCACAGAGACATTGGAGCACATTTACCAGACAACGTAATTATAACTCCAACACTTTATTCCAGCTGCATAACCATTTCACACTTTAATACTAAGCAGGTCGTACTCCTTCCAGCCAAGGTTTTGTTTCAAATCATTCAATAGTTTGCCTTCTAAACGTAAATGCCTTAAACCGGCTTTTGATAGCTCATTAATGAAAAGAAAATTTCACGTTTTAAACAAGTCCATTTCTATCACTACTATGTTGTCTCTCTAATTACAATTTTTTTTTTGTAAAGTGAAAACTGTTTAAAACTAGTCTTGGGTATGGGTTCTATATTTTCATAATTTTTCTTTAGTCTATATTTTATTGAATATGTAGTCTACTTCAGAGAAGAAAATAATTACGGTAGATCTTTTGTGAAAGTATTCAATAGCTCATTTTAATTGTGGATGCATGTTACTTTATGTGCTACATAAATAAGATTTTCACATTCAATTATAGTGCTGGCATTGGGCTGCAACGGCAGGATAAATATGAAAAAGTTGACAGCTCTAAAAGATCAGTCATTTTGCTTCTCGTGTAATCAGAAGGCTTGTAAAAATATGCACGTGTCCCCAGAGATGAGATAAATAGCTTTCAACTCTACTGTTGTTTTATTTGTTGAGGAAGCTCCGGGAATTTATTTTTCAGTTATGTTTTTTATTTGGTCTATTATAGCATCAGCTTAAGTGGAATTCAAGGTCCTTAATAAAAGAGCATTGCATGGGATATCTTTAGAAGTAGATCCTGCATCTATATTTCAACATCTCAGGAGAATTATAGAAAAAAAGAACAGTATGAAGGACATATCAACATCACTCCTTTATTCTGTAAAATGCATTGAAGAACAGAGGTGAATAAAAAAAATCTACTAAATAACATGGTTGCTTACTGTTTGCATTGCTGCAGCAAACTCAGAAAGTTGCTATTACACTCCCATAATGAAGGTGAAACACATTTTGTCAAGGATGCTATTTCTTAAATTGTAGACTTTATACATTTATTTTTTTCCCTGTTGCCTTCTCATGACTACAATCTGACAGTTGTTTGATATAGATTTTTAACATGATAAGGTCAACACTTTGTCATGGTGGCATTCCAACCTCTAGGGAGCTCACCAAATCACCACAGGAGTGTGGCTGTGCATGAAAACTTGGAGAAAGCTGCAAGTATCCCTGAAGCCCTCATGATATTTTTGGGTTCCTGAAGGTCCTGGAGGTTAGAACCCTACATATCATACAGTGATGGTGTATCCTAGTGGGAATAAACCTTTAATATTTTTCAAAAACTGTGGCCAAACTATGAATAGTAAGACACTAGGGATGAGCGAACTTTTGAAAAGTTCGTTCCGGTTCGGCGAACTTTCGTGAAATTCGGATTCGTACGAACCGAACCTAAAATGAACCTTGCTATAACGGCTGAATATTTGCAGCTACAATAGTGGGAGTCTGATAGGGTATAGTTTCGTTTAGTTGCAGTTGCTATTACAATGAAAAAAGTTGAAAAAATCAAAGTGCAAAAATAGTCGTCGACAGCCAGGTCGACAACATTTGACAGCATTGAAGATGTCCTCTGGAGCAGTCCATGTCATGCCAGAGCACCAAAAACACACAGTAGATCGTGGCACCAGCCCAAGAATGGGCTGCGTTGAAGTCGATGCGGTCTCAGTGACATCACAGGTCAGAAGACAGACAGGGGTACTCCAGCACTTGTATAGCACCCAGGCCAGTATAGTTGAGAAGAGACAATTGACGGAGGAGGCGGCAGCACTTGTATAGCACCCAGGCCAGTATAGTTGAGAAGAGACAATTGACGGAGGAGGAGGAGGCGGCAGCACTTGTATAGCACCCAGTCCAGTATAGTTGAGAAGAGACAATTGACGGAGAAGCAGGAGGTGGCAGCACTTGTATAGCACCCAGTCCAGTATAGTTGAGAAGAGACAATTGACGGAGGAGGAGGCGGCAGCACTTGTATAGCACCCAGTCCAGTATAGTTGAGAAGAGACAATTGACGGAGAAGCAGGAGGCGGAAGCACTTGTATAGCACCAAGTCCAGAATAGTTGAGAAGAGACAATTGACAGAGGAGGAGGCGGCAGCACTTGTATAGCACCCAGGCCAGTATAGTTGAGAAGAGACAATTGACGGAGGAGGCGGCAGCACTTGTATAGCACCCAGTCCAGTATAGTTGAGAAGAGACATTTGACGGAGGAGGATGAGGCGGCAGCACTTGTATAGCACCCAGTCCAGTATAGTTGAGAAGAGACAATTGACGGAGGAGGAGGAGGCGGCAGCACTTGTATAGCACCCAGTCCAGTATAGTTGAGAAGAGACAATTGACGGAGAAGCAGGAGGCGGCAGCACTTGTATAGCACCAAGTCCAGTATAGTTGAGAAGAGACAATTGACGGAGGAGGAGGCGGCAGCACTTGTATGACACCCAGGCCAGTATAGTTGAGAAGAGACAATTGACTGAGGAGGAGGAGGCGGCAGCACTTGTATAGCACCCAGTCCAGTATAGTTGAGAAGAGACAATTGACGGAGGAGGAGGAGGCGGCAGCACTTGTATAGCACCCAGGCCAGTATAGTTGAGAAGAGACAAGTTGAGGAGGCAGCTTCAGCAGCTCTTGATTGCACCCAGTATGTTTCCAAATAGACAATTGACGGTGGGGGCATTAGTAGGAGCAGTATTCTTTTGGACCCAGAAGGGCCTAGTACAGAGAACTGAAGTTGGAAGCTAAGAATATCCACGCTTGTAAAAATCAGTTTTTATACATGACAAAATGTTGATGTAGAGTTCAGCACAGGACAGTCAACCTTAAAAAAAAAACCCTGTAACATTACAGCTAGTCTAGTAGGATACGGATACGGTTAAATAGACAGCTAACCTCACCCACAGAATCCATGAGGTGAATAAAGGACATTTAAAAAGGCACAGATTCAAGAAGGCTTTACGCCAGTTCCATTATCCAAAAATACGTGTCCAATTTTCATGAAATGGACACCTCACTGGCACTCGCTTTACAAATTGACGCAACTACTCTGGTGTCAAACCTGTTGAATCTGGGCCTATGGCTGTTGGCGAGACATATATATCTTTGTTACACCAGTTTGATGTCCTAACCGAGTGTTTTTTTAGTGCTGTCACCAGCTGGCTTAAAGGGAACCTGTCATCTCGGAACCCCCCCTGAACTAGAGTAAGCATTGTATAGTGTAAGTGATGCTGAATCCGAATATGTAAGCTTTATCTTCATACTCACTTCCATTCTGACGCTGTGCTCCCACAAACCTGCAGTAAAATGCACTCAGTGGACTCTTCTTTGAGTCCTCTCCATTATGTGAGTGAGCACCGGAGTCCACTGAGTGCATTTTACTGCAGGTTTGTGGGAGCACAGCGTCAGAATGGAAGTGAGTATGAAGATAAAGCTTACATATTCGGATTCAGCATCACTTACACTATACAACGCTTACTCTAGTTCAGGGGGTGTTTCGGAGATGACAGGTTCCCTTTAAAGGATAAGTCCAGGCAATTTATAAGTTTCTGGTTCAAGTAAGGGCACAGAAAGTTATTAATTGCCAGGAGTTATCTTTTAAAGTGGTTAGGGGAAAAACCCCTGATGGGGTATGGGAGTGACCTTCCCGCCCTCTCTTTGGTCACTCCCAAAAAACCTCACCCTATGGGTACCTTCACATGTGGCTGCGGGTCTGCTGAGTAAAATCCACAGGGCATTTTTATACCGTTCACCAAACGGCGTTCAGTACTATGGTGTCGTCCGGACATACGCAGTTCTGCGCTGAACTGGTTATTTGCGTCCTGCCCCATAGTACTGACGTTGGCATAAAATCAGACAACGATGCGCTGTGGATTTTAGGCAGCAGAGAACCCCAAAAAAGCATCTCATTGTAAAGGCACCCGTAAATAAGGCAAGTTAACCTGCCTTTCAGCAATTGTTTGTTGCTGTAACTAACTGTGGAGGTTTTTTATATCACAGTTGAAGGACAGCAGCCTCCGTGATATATACCCCATAGACAGCCTTATTCCACGCGTGACTGCATGAGAGGCATGAAATCATTTGCACAGAGAAGAACCCCATCGGGATTTGCGGTGCGAGATTTTACTACTCTCATGATATCAACAAAATACCTCAAGAACAGTTAGCACCCACTCACAAAACGGTGAGTAGTGTTCCTTGGCACGGGTGCCAGGGATAGAACCCCACGGCTATAGTTCACAAAAGGTGAAATCCTCACTTTGTGAAGCATAGTCGTGGGGATTATTTTAGGGATGGTACTGTTCTTGGGGTATGGGTTTGACGGTGCACCGGTGTGAGGCATTAAGCTGGTGTGGAGATGTTAAATGGCCAACACACCATGGGCATTAAATTTGGAGATGGGGTTCTGTTTATTTAAATGTATCTGAATTAAGTAGGGAATTTTTAAGGTGATTTTGTTTAATTTGGGGTCTAAGGGGGGAACATTACTTAATAAGTTAAATTACGGATTTTTACGTTGGGCACATATTTGGGATATTAAGGTCAGTTTCTTGGACACACGGATTGCCATGCAAGACGGGTGACTGATGACTTAGTCATTCACATCAGGCAGGGGGGTGGTATAATCCGATGTAATCCAGGCACGATTCATCTTTATAAAAGTCAGCATCTCAACACTGTGGCAAGAGAGCCTCGTTCTTTGCGGTGTTACGATGTTACCCACCACACTGAACACCCTCTCTGACGCAACACTAATGGCTGGGCAGGACAGCAGAGCCAAAGAAAACTCTGCCAGTTGAGGCCAAATGTCCAGTTTCTATGCCCAGTACTGCACGGGGTCGGTGACACTTTGGGGCAGGGTACAATCCAGGTAGGCAGTGACCTGGTGGGTGAGCTCATGCTGGTCCACGCCATGAGTCCGGTGTTGTGTCCCCTCTTCAGCAGCTGGCTGCATGAAATCGCTCATCAGCGATTGGAGGCTGTAGCGACTTCTCACGCCTCCACTAGTGGTGGTGGTAGTGGAGCGCGCTGGTTCCCACTGAGCGGATGTTGTCTGGGAACCTGGCTGGTATCGCTGGTAAGTTGAGACCAACTGACTGGTGAGTAGGTTCCAGTAGTACCCCAGTTTTGCCTCCCTCTCTGATGGCAGAAAAAATTCTGCCATTTTGCGGCGGAAGCGAGGGTCCACCAGGGTGGCCAGCCAGTATTGGTCCCTCTGGCGGATGTCCACAATCCGGCTTTCACTCCTCAGACACTCCCGCAGGCACCTTGCCATCTGCACCAAGAACAATGAGCGCCTCTCCTCTCCACTGTCCTCGGTATAGTTCCAGGGTCTGCTGGGGTCTTCCTCCTCTACCACCTCATCCTCCATCTCCTCCTGTGATTGAGAAGCAGAGAAGCCAGGTGGCAGTGTGTGGAATGGCTTGGCGTACACATCTTCCTCCTCCTCACCCTCCATCTGCACTTCACCCATCTCTGGGCTCAAGGCAATGTTCAGCCTTGGAGTGGTGGCCTGGGAATCCTCGCTGATGATGCTTTTCAGCGCACTTTCCAGAACATGGACGAGTGGGATGATGTCGTTGATGCTATAGTCCTGCCTGCTCACAAACAAAGTCGCGTCCTCAAAAGGGATCAACAATTGGCAGACTTCACGCATCATCTGCCAGTGTGTGACTTGGAAGTCGCAGTGTGGCGTGAAGCTGCCTGATTGGCCCATGAGGTAGTCTGTAACGGCTGACCTTTGCTCGTACAGGCGGTCCAGCATATGGAGGGCAGAGTTCCAGCGTGTTGGCACTTCGCAAATTAGCCGATGTTGGGGCAGACTGTGCTGTCTCTGGATCCTGAGCAGGGTGTTCCTTGCATTGTAGGAGTGGCTGAAGTTTTTGCACACTCTGCGTGACATCCTCATAAGGTCTTGTAGTGAAGGAAATGATCGAAGAAACCTGTGCACTATGATGTTTATCACATGTGCCATACAAGGTGTATGACTCAGCCCTCCCTGCTGCACTGCAGAGACAATGTTCCTCCCATTGTCTGCTACCACACTTCCCACCGTTAGTTGACGTGGGGTCAGCCATTGATTGATCTCCTCCCTGATGGTCCGGAGGAGCTCCTGCCCACTGTGGCTCCGTTCACCCAGGCTCACCAAATGGAGGACAGCCTGAGAGCGCCGGGCCTGACATCGGTGGTAAGACACCGGGGCAGGTTGGACTGCTGTCAAAGCGGCGGATGGTTGCAAGGTGGTGGAGGCAGAACTTCTGCTTCTCGCTGCTGGCCCCCTAAAGCACCGTGGAGGTGACAGTGGCAAGAATGGGCCAACTTCCTGATGGTCTTCTGGGAGGATGTTGACCCAATGGGCAGTAACAGACATATACTGCCCTTGGCCATAATTTGAGGACCAGACATCAGCACTCAGGTGCACGGTCTTGGACACCGAGAGTCCCAATGAGTCGCCCACCTTTTTCTGCACATAACTGTGCAGTGATGGGACAGCTTTGCCAGAGATGTAGTGGTGACTGGGGACTCACCATCTGGGGTGCGCACACGCCATGAAATCCTTGAAAGGCTGGGAGTCCACGAGGTTGAAGGGCAGGGACTGAAGCACCAGCAGCTTAACCAGGTGTCCGGTCAGTTTCTGGGCCATGGGATGGCTGCTGGAATACACCTGACGTCTGCCCATGGACTCAGTCACGGATTGCTGCCTCATTAGCAATGTAGATGGCAGTGGCACTGTGCTGGTGCTGGCACCTGAGGCTGACGAGCCCTAAGTTCTACTGAGAGGATGCTGCATGATGGGATCTGCAGTGTATGGTGCATCCTGACAGGAGGTGGTATTGGGGTCACGGTTCTTCCAGGCCTGTTGGTGTTGCCTTTCCATGTGTTTTCGCATGGATGTTGTCCCACGATTATCACCCCTGCCACGACTGCCCTCTCATTGCACAGCAGGCACAAAGCGATGTACTTATCTTTCCCCAGGCGGAAGAACTGCCAGATGACAGAGGACCGTGGTTTGCTTACAGCCACGGGGGTTCTTGCTGGCTGTTGACTGCCACTGCTGCCTGAGGGTGCCCTCACAGGACCAAGGCTTTGAGAGGGTGATCTCTGCCTGGTAGCTTGGCTTCTACCCCTCCCTCTTGTGCCTCGGTTCCTTGAAACAGTGGGATGTTGCTGCGTCGGTGGCACCTCTATTTCCTCCCCTGATGATGAGGATGATGCTGCTTGAGGGCATCACGTCCGATCAGCGACATCATCATCAAACTCAGCACCACTGCTACTTTCCTCCGGTGGCTGGGATAGAATATCAGGTGTGGCACTGGATGCCCCTCCCTGGCTCTGTTGACTGCTTACAGCCAACACCTCCTCTGGAGTCTCACTACGTTCCACCTTTGGTGGACTTCCTCCTCCTCCTCCTCATCATCATCACTAAAAAGTGGTAGAGACTCCAAGGGCAGATCAAGGTTTCCCAAGAGTTCCCTGGCAGAAGGTGCCCCAAAGGTGAGTGGCATTCTAATAACAGGGGACGGGTCAGAGGACTCTCGCTGACCTTCCCATGTAAGGGTGGTGTCGGATGATCCAGCGGATGCTTGACTCCTCGTTTGGGAGCTTTGGGCGGTGGAACTGGAGGATTGGGTAAGCCAATCTAGAACCGCTGGCTGTGTGGTTCTTACATGACCAGTGGGCGTCAGGGGTAGCTGCACCCTGCTGCCACGCCTGTTACCCCGGCTGCCACCAGGCCTGGTGCTGCCACTTCTCCTACCCTCACCGCCTGCTGTTGCACTCCTTGCCTGGGAAGTGCTGGAAGTAGGACGCTTGGACATATTTTTATTTGGGTGGGGGAAAATTAAACGATGTATTTTTTTTATACTTTTTTAAACTTTATTTATTTTTTTATAACTTTTTTAAACTTTTTTTTTTAAACTTTTTTTTAACTTTTTTTTTTTAAACTTTGTTTATAACTTTTTTTTTTTGTAACTTTTTTTGTTGCGGCTAAACGGGGTTGACGGCACCCAGCTGAGCAGCAACGTGTAGCGTGTACGGTCACTGAATAGGAATGCTACCTGTCCTGACTCTTTTCTCTCAGTATTTCTTTTTTATCACCCTATCTTTCCCTAGATCTCACAATTTTTTTATTTTTGTGACTTTCTCTCCCTACCTCTACCTATCTCTTGCTTTCTCAGCCTCTTTCCCTATCTATCACCTTATCTTCTATATCTAGCTTTCGCTTCCTCTCTCCTGCTTCTCTCACTAACCCTTTCTATTCCTTCTCTATCTCTCCCTGTATCCATCTTTTTTGGCTATCTATCTATCTATCTATCTATCTATCTATCTATCTATCTATCTATATCTTTTCTCTGTCTATCTAATCTGCAGCTCCTCTCCCTTTGAAGTCTTGAGACGCACTGAGAAGATGTCGGCGCACTCAGGAACTTCAGGGGCTGTGGGGTGACGTCAGAATTTTTTTTTTCACAGAAAACCAGGATACAAGGGGTTATAGGAGTAATAATCCCTTGTATCCTGGTCTATTCTGTGAAAAAATTACAGTTTTGCGTTACTGTTTTATTTTTTTACCAGATTCGTTACGAACTTTTCAACTTTTTTTTGCAAAGTTCGTAACGAATCTGGTTCGTTACGGTTCGGTTCGCTCATCCCTATAAGACACCATGCTTGACTCTTTCCAAGCATTACACAGTAATGACATTGTGCTCATTGAATCTGTGTTTCATACATATGTATGAAAAAACTAGTAGCAAGAGCCTGTAATGGACAACTCATGTTTAACATGCAAACAGTCCTCTAAGATGTCTATTTAAAGGTCAGACCAAGAAACATAAAGACGTGAGAGCGATGTAATGAGGATACATGCTTACTTCTTCCATCTATGTATGCAATCCATCTGACTCACAGTTCAATCTTGTGCATTAACTGTGACATAGGAATGACATTACCAAGGCAAACCAATACTTAGCCCTTTTATATACTGTGATGAATCAAGTCTTTTACTCTGAGGCACAGAGGTAGCATTGCTTTGTTCTTATGTGCAGCAAAACCAACATACACCAGCACAACCTAGTTTTTGATTAATCACTCTGCAATGTACATGTACCGAATAACCAAATGGATTCTTTGTGCTTTTTATATAAACATAGCTTGAAACCAGTGGTAAAAGTTAATGTGCAATTTACAGTAGGAAACAAGTGAGTTTTACTATGAATGTGAGATTTTAAACTATGCAGAGAAGCCATGCATTGAAAGAATATTTTAAAAGTATCTATTGGTGTATGAATTATCATAGATGTATGCAATCATGTAGGCATAAATCTGTATTACAGATTAATCTAATTATGACTTTTTTAGATTCGAAAGAATGACCCCCTACTACATGAAATACATTCAAATTAGCTTTCTTTCCAAAAGGAAACAAGCTAAGCTTCTGGTAGCTAATCTATAAATCAATGCTCAAACTTTTAAACAGGCCTTGAAACATAACTTGGATAATAGCTAAGCCAGCATTTTACTGCAGTCAACTGTTTAAAGAGAATTGTCCCTCATCAACACAAAGCAGAGAGAACTGTCTTAGCTAAGTAAAGAGGTCTTGATCAGCATTCAGGGGTACTATTTCCATGAAGAACAGCTAGGTGTGAGCATGAAAAGTATTGTAGGCCAGGTAATGCTCATCTTTCTGGAAAAAAGGTATGTAAATGAGCTTTATTTTTAAAAATTTGGAAGGAACACAAATTTGCTATTTTCCCAGAAACCAGAGAAGTGTTTCCTAGCCTGGAATACTTGCCACTCTCATGCCTACTAGTTGATCTCCACAAGGAGAAATAGTACCCCCTGGATCCTGAGTAGAGATGACCGAATATTTAAAAAATTCGATTCGGCTGGTTCGCCGAATTTTACGAAAAGATTCGCTTCGATCTGAATAAATTTGTTAAGGAATCGCGTTAGAAAAAAGGCTACTTACGGGCTGCAGAGAGCCTGGATAGTGGTGTAGAACACTGTGCCTTGCAGTAAAACGCATAGGGAGTAGTGTTGAGCAAGCACCTCTGTACTCGTATGCTCTCAAGCATAATGTTAGTCAATGGGACTAAACCAGGCAACCCCCGCTCGGAAGAGGGGAGAGTGTCTGGTTAATAGGAAAAGGTCAGAATTGCGACTTCTCCCCTTTTACTCCTTTCGCTAGTAAAAGTATGCTAATTAACTGAATTTGTAAGCATTAGGACACAATGCGTACACATTAGCGTCCAAATGCGTACACATTAGCATACAATGCGTAGCATTAGCGTACAAATCGACATTACAGTGAATGCCAGCATTTCGCTCGAGTACACTCGGTGTTTGGCCAAACACCGAGCGGAACCGAGCATGGGCATGCTCGGCCGAACAACGAGTTCGGCCGAGCATGCTCACTCAACACTAATAGGGAGTCTACTGTGGTAGTGAAAGAATACTGTGAGCCAGTGTGACACGCACATAACAGGCTTTGCTCTTAGAATCGCTGCACACTTTTATGGATTTGGGCAGTTAAGGGGCCAAAACTCACCAAACAACTCAAGTCTGAACTCAGCCTTACAGGTTAATGTTAGCGCCAGCTATAAAGAATCGTGCAGAGGCCCAAGATCCTACTAGAGCGCCAAAAGCGCACGCCTTTTACACCAATTCACTGATTCCACATACATTTAGAAAAAAACTGTTCTGTTACACGCTTATACAAGCAGAGCCCCCCCCCAGACAGGTTGGAGATAACAGTGGCAGCAGCATCAGCAGACTATAGAGTGGCACGACGACAGTGTGGCCAGGTGGCAGCAGCATGAGTAGGCCACAGAGTGGCAGAATGACAGACCCTGGAAGTGGCAGCAGCAGTGGAAGTAGCAGTACAATTTGGAGGCCATAGAGTGGCACAATTACCTAATTTTGATGTAGCGGCAGCTAGGAAACGGCATGTGGAGTCGGCGGCGACAGCAGCATCAGGCCGGAGAGTGGCATGATGACATACCCTGAAGAGCAGACCGTAATAAAAAAATTCTCGTCCTTTTGGTTAAGATCAACTGTCGCATATGTTCTTATCAGTATCGGGGCTGGTTATGCCAGCGGACTGGAACGTAAGACAGAGGAGGTGCAGTGAAGGCTCCTGCTTTGCCTTGACTGTGACAAAATGTCAGCATTGACCCAAGATGCCAACAAAGTTCGGAGTTCCATCTTCAGATCGAGCTGGCAGTCTGCAGGGAGCTGAGCTACCACCTGTGGGAGCCCCTGACTCTTGCCTCCCCCATGCTCATCGCTGAGTGTCCCGGGGGCCGGACTTGTATACTTTTAAAAATTCGAGTGTTCAAAACAAACAGGGTTTCCTGTGTACTTGAACTATGAATAATGGAATAGGACTATAGAACGTACCAAAAATTTACGACTGACATGCTTCTGCCGAGCAGAAGGTCCAAAAAATTCTAATCAATTTACTAGGCCAACGAGTGGCACCATAAAAGCAGCTGCAAGAGGCAGCAGCAGTCGAGCAAATTTCAAGACCACAGAGTGGCACCGTAACAGCAGCTGCAAGAGGCAGCAGTCAAAGAAATTTCAAGGCCACAGAGTGGCACCGTAACAGCAGCTGCAAGAGGCAGCAGCAGTCAAAGAAATTTCAAGGCCACAGAGTGGCACCGTAACAGCAGCTGCAAGAGGCAGTCAAACAAATTGCAAGGCCACAGAGTGGCACCGTAAAAGCAGCTACAAGAGGCAGCAGCAGTCGAACAAATTTGAAGGCCACAGAGTGGCACTGTAACAGCGGCTGCAAGAGGCAGCAGTTGAAGAAATTTCAAGGCCACAGAGTGGCACCGTAACAGCAGCTGCAAGAGGCAGATGCAGCAGTCGAAGAAAGTTCAAGGCCACAGAGTGGCACTGTAACAGCAGCTGCAAGAGGCAGCAGCAGTCGGACAAATTTCAAGGCCACAGAGTGGCACCATAACAGCAGCTGCAAGAGGCAGCAGTCGAATACATTTGCTAGGCCACAGAGTGGCACCGCAACAGCAGCTGCAAGAGACAGCAGCAGTCGAACAAATTTCAAGGCCACAGAGTGGCACCATAACAGCAGCTGCAATAGGCAGCAGTCAAACAAATTTCAAGGCCACAGAGTGGCACCATAACAGCAGCTGCAAGAGCCAACAGTCAAACAAATTTCAAGGCCACAGAGTGGCACCGTAACAGCAGCTGCAAGAGGCAGCAGCAGTCAAACAAATTTCAAGGCCACAGAGTGGCACCGTAACAGCAGCTGCAAGAGGCAGTAGTCGAAGAAATTTCAAGGCCACAGAGTGGCACCATAACAGTAGCTGCAAGAGGCAGCAGCAGTCGAAGAAATTTCAAGGCCACAGAGTGGCACCGTAACAGCAGCTGCAAGAGGCAGCAGTCAAATACATTTCAAGGCCACAGAGTGGGAAAGGCAGCAGAAGTCGTACTAATTTAAATGAGACAGAATGGCACAGTGACATACCCTGGGAGAGACAGCAGCAGTCATAAAAATTTAAATGCAACATACCGTAGAGTGGCACAATTACACAATTAAGAGGTAGCGGCAGCTAGGATACAGCGTGCGGAGGCAGCGGCAGCAGCATGAGTAGGCCACAGAGTGACACAATTACATAATTTGGACGTAGCGGCAGCTAGGACAAAACGTGTGGAGGTGGCGGCAGCAGCATGAGTAGGCCACAGAGTGGCACAATTACATAATTTGGACGTAGCAGCAGCTAGGACACAGCGTGTGGAGGCGATGACAGCAGCAGCAGTAGCATACCATAGAGTGGCACAATTACATAATTTGGAGGTAGCGTCAGCTAGGACACAGAGTGCGGAGGCAGTGGCAGCAGCATGAGTAGGCCACAGAGTGGCACAATTACATATATTGGAGGTAGCGGCAGCTAGGACACAGCATGTGGAGGCGGCGGCAGCAGCATGAGTAGGTCTCAGAGTGGCACAATTACATAATTTCGACATAGCGGCAGCTAGGACACAGTGTGTGGAGGTGGCGGCAGCAGCAGCAGTAGCATACCGTAGAGTGGCACAATTGCATAATTTGGAGGTAGCTGCAGCTAGCACACAGCATGTGGAGGCAGCGACAGCAGCATGAGTAGGCCACTCCGCTGACTAATGGCCACACTACCGACTTGCTGCCTGCACCGCTGCCTGACACGCAAGCAGTCAGTCTCGTCTGCAGATGATGATAATGATGATGAAGCCCTTGCTTAACCCTGCTCCCAAGTGCGATCGGCTACATCATCATCAACTACAGTTTGCACGTCGCTAATGTCCTCCTCAACTGTCTCGGTGTACAAAGCCTGACCGCTCTCAACATCACCTTCCACTACACTCTCCTCATCAGTACTTGACCGCCTACTGGAAGGAGCAGATTTCTGCCCCACCTCTTGGCTTCCAAGTAGCTGCTGACTGTCCTCAAGTAGTTCGTCCTCGCTGTATAGTGGCGCAGAGCCCATAGTATATAGTACTTCTCTGGCTGAGGGAACCAAAAAGGACAGAGGCAGGTTGAGGACAGGCGAGCGCACTGGAGCTGCTCCAGGCCCATGCCAACTAAGGGTTGTGTCTGACGAACCCACCGACTCTTGGCTGGGGGTTTCAGATGTCATCTGGGAGGAAGTGGATGACCGAGTCAACCATTCAAGAACATCTGGGTTGGTGGTCAACACACGACCACTAGATGACACGGGTAGCTGTGGCCTCGCCGAGTGACCCCTAATGCCACGTCCTCTTCCTCTGCTAAGACCTGTGCCTATTCCAGAAACATTTGTGCCACTGCCCCTGCCCTGTGAAGGGCCTGTCACCCCTATGTCTGACATACTGTATGAATAAAAATTTAAAATAAAAGGAAATTAAGAATCCCCCAAAAAATATACTTCGCTCACTGCCTTGCACAACTGCTTAACTATTTCTTTAAGAAATATCGTCAACCACAGAGTGGGTTAACAATGGGTTGCTGAACTGCAGTACAATGGGTTACTGCACAGCACTACACACTACAGTCATGGCCAAAAGTTTTGAGAATGACACAAATATTATATTTTCACATGATCTGCTGCCCTCTGGTTTTTATGTGTGCTTGTCAGATGTTTTTATCACATACAGAAATATAATTGCAATCATATTATGAGTAACAAAAGCTTATATTGACAGTTAGAATGAGTTAATGCAGCAAGTCAATATTTGCAGTGTTGACCCTTCTTCTTCAGGACCTCTGCAATTCTCCCTGGCATTGTCAGGTCTGGTCATCGGAGAACATAGGGTCTAAGTTTTGCTTGGTATTCTGAGTTTTTGTGTGTTTCTGTTTAGTGCCTACGCCTTGCCTTGAACCATGTTCACACTGTGGGTTGTTTTAGAGCCAACGCCCAGCTTCATGTTTGGTTTGTCCACTCAGGGTTAATACTCAGGTGCTGGCTGAGTGGCTTCTCTGAATCTGGTCCATTCAGAACCTGGGGGTGTGATATCTTCCTGCTTATATACCTATCTTTCTCTCTGCTCCTTGCTGGTTTTTGCAATTCCTTGCTATTCCTGCTTGCGTTGTATTGTGTATCCTGACTGCTGATTTGACCCTTGGCTTGTATCTGACTACTCTACCGTCTTCCGATTTTGTACTGGCGTTATCTCTGGTTTCTGACACGGCTAGCTGACGATTCTTCTGTGTTTTGTTCGTCTCTTGTTTGTTGTCCCTGTTCCCTGCACCTTATACAGTGTATTTCGCAGTCCTCGTGGTTGTCGCCCCACGGTTTAGCGTGGGTGAGGCAATAGGCAGGGACAGAGGGTTGGGTAAGCTCAGGGCACACGCTCCTCTGTTGTCTGTTTATCCCAACCTTGACAGGCATGCTCTCAACCAACTTCTGGACCAAATCCTGACTGATAGCAGTCCATTCTTGCACAATCAATGCTTGCATTTTGTCAGAATTTGTAGGTTTTTTTTTGTCCACCCGTCTCTTGATGATTGACCACAAGTTCTCAATGGGATTAAGATCTGGGGAGTTTCCAGGCCATGGACCCAAAATCTCTATGTTTTGTTCCCTGAGCCATTTAGTTATCACCTTTGCTTTATGGCAAGGTGCTCCATCATGCTGGAAAAGGCATTGTTGATCGCCAAACTGCTCTTGGACAGTTGGGAGAAGTTGCTCTCGGAGGACATTCTGGTACCATTCTTTATTCATGGCTGTGTTTTTAGGCAAGACTGTGAGAGAGCCGATTCCCTTGGCTGAGAAGCAACCCCACACATGAATGGTTTCAGGATGCTTTACAGTTGGCATGAGACATGACTGGTGGTAGCGCTCACCTCGTCTTCTCCGATGTCCCAAACAATCGAAAAGGGGATTCATCAGAGAAAATGACTTTACCCTAGTCCTCAGCAGTCCACTCCCTGTACCTTTTGCAGAATATCAGTCTGTCCCTGATGTTTTTTTTTCTGGAGAGAAGGGGCTTCTTTGCTGCCCTCCTTGAGACCAGGCCTTGCTCCAAGAGTCTCCGCCTCAGAGTGCATGCAGATGCACTCACACCTGCCTGCTGCCATTCCTGAGCAAGCTTTGTACTGCTGGTAGCCCGATCCCGCAGCTGAAACACTTTGAAGCGACGGTCCTGGCGCTTGCTGGTCTTTCTTGGGCGCCCTGGAGCTTTTTTGGCAACAATGGAACCTCTCTCCTTGAAGTTCTTGATGATGCGATAGATTGTTGACTGAGGTGCAATCTTTCTAGCTGCGATACTCTTCCCTGTTAGGCCATTTTTGTGCAGTGCAATGATGACTGCACATGTTTCTTTAGAGATAACCATG
Source organism: Rhinella marina (assembly GCA_900303285.1). NCBI lineage: Eukaryota > Metazoa > Chordata > Amphibia > Anura > Bufonidae > Rhinella > Rhinella marina. Next base: position 22,380 of record ONZH01012778.1, read on the forward strand.
GTTAACAGAAGAGAAACAATGATGCCAAGCACCAGCCTCCTTTTAAAGTGTCCAGTGGTGTCATTCTTACTTAATCATGACAGATTGATCTCCAGCCCTGTCCTCATCAACACCCACACCTGTGTTAATGGAGCAATCACTGAAACGATGTTAGCTGGTCCTTTTAAGGCAGGGCTGCAATGATGTTGAAATGTGTTTTGGGGGATAAAGTTCATTTTCTAGGCAAGTAATTGCTGTTAAGCTGATCACTCTTTATAACATTCTGGAGTATATGCAAATTGCCATTATTAAAACTGAAGCAGTAGACTTTGTAAAAATTAATATTTGTATCATTCTCAAAACCTTTGGCCATGACTGTATATGACGATTGTCTTTTTCTATGGCGACTGACGCTGCAAATAGTTATTTAAAATGAACAACCCCACAATCACGGATTCACAGTTTTTTTGGCAAGTCAACTTCACTGACTAAGTTAGCACAATATCACGCTTTTCTGTTTGGATGGCGAATAACGCCGCAAATAGTTATTTTAAATGAACAAACCCACTAACACGGATTCACAGTTTTTTTGGCAAGTCAACTTCACTGACTACGTTAGCACAATATCACGCTTTTCTGTTTGTATGCCGAAAAATGCCGTAAATAGTTATTTAAAACTAAAAACCCCCAAAACACGGATTCACAGTTTTTTGGGCAAGTCAACTTCACTGACTACGTTAGCACAATATCATGTTTTTCTGTTTGGATGGCGAATAACGCCGCAAATAGTTATTTAAAATGAACAACCCCACAAACACGGATTCACAGTTTTTTTGGAAAGTCAACTTCATTGACTACGTTAGCACAGTATCACGCTTTTCTGTTTGGATGGCGAATAACGCCGCAAATAGTTATTTAAAAAAACAACCCGACAAACACGGATTCACTGTTTTTTTGTCAAGTCAACTTCACTGAGTACATTTGCAGAATATCACGCTTTTCTGTTTGGATGGCGAATAACGCGGCAAATAGTTGTTTTAAATGAACAAACCCACAAACACGGATTCACAGTTTTTTTGGCAAGTCAACTTCACTGACTACGTTAGCACAATATCACGCTTTTCTGTTTGGATGGCGAATAACGCCGCAAATAGTTATTTAAAACTAACAACCCCACAAACACGGATTCACAGTTTTTTTGGCAAGTCAACTTTACTATGTTAGCACAATATCACGCTTTTCTGTTTGGATGGCTAAAAAGACCGCAAATAGTTATTTAAAACTAAAAACCCCAAAAACACGGATTCACAGTTTTTTGGGCAAGTCAACTTCATTGACTACGTTAGCACAATATCACGCTTTTCTGTTTGGATGGCGAATAACGCCGCAAATAGTTATTTTAAATGAACAAACCCACAAACACGGATTCACAGTTTTTTTGACAAGTCAACTTCACTGACTACATTAGCACAATATCACGCTTTTCTGTTTGGATGGCGAATAACGCCGCAAATAGTTATTTTAAACGAACAAACCCACAAACACGGATTCACAGTTTTTTGGGCAAGTCAACTTCACTGACTACGTTAGCACAATATCACGCTTTTCTGTTTGGATGGCAAATAACGCCGCAAATAGTTATTTAAAACTAACAACCCCACAAACACAGATTCACAGTTTTTTTGTTAATTCAACTTCACTGACTACGTTAGCACAATATTACGCTTTTCTGTTTGGATGGCGAATAACGCCGCAAATAGTTATTTAAAAGAACAACCCCACAAACATGGATTCACTGTTTTTTTTTGGCAATTCAACTACACTGAAGAATTTAGCACTATATGGCACTTGTCTATTTGCATAGCGAATAATGCTGCAACTATTTCTTTCACATTTACAAGATGCCAATCATGGATTATATATGTTTTTCCCCAAACACAACCCAAAAGATATTGTTTGTTTTTTTAAATGTTTTTTTTAATTATTTTTTTATTTTAATTATTTTTTTTAATGTACCCCAAATAAGGCTCTGACCCTCTTACTGCACTATAAATGACAGAAAAAGATTATTAAAGGGGTTGGCCACTTTGTTAGCACTTATTAAAACTCTAAAGAAAGCAGTGAGACAATAAACTTCCTAATATATCTTCTGCACCAGATCTGCCTGGTTCCCATGCTATTGGCAGCCATGCCACCTCTGTGCTGCTCTCATAGCTGCCTGGCTTGTCCATGCCTGCACGTGCACTAGTCCATGGAAGGAGTGTGCTGCTCCTGGGTCCTAAAGGCACCCTGCTTGTGTCAGAGAAGTTTCTTTCTGCTGTAACTGAAGTCCTGACTATACATTGCTGAAGGGGCTTAGCAGAGAAACATGTTAGAAGCTGAAATAAAGAAACTTTGCAAGAGGAAGAGAGACTGAGGAGAATCTGTGATGGACCTCACTGACTGCAGTGATGTAGCAGAGCCAGGGAGGTGCTATGGACAACAAAGTGTGAGCAATCCTAGTGTCTGTCCTGTCTATGACCACTCTGCAATGTGATCTTATCACAGACATGTTTATTCCAGCCAGACCAACAGGTCAGGAGCTTTAACCCCTTCTGAGCTGTCAGTATGGCTGAGGTCAGTGATAGCAGCAGTCACTGATGTCATCTGTAAATATGTGCCCTCTCCTTCCTGCACACTGTATATAGTGATATATGATGCCTCCAGTACAGTGATATATGATCACCACTTTATGCTGTATATAGTAATATGTGATCCCCTGTATACAGTAATAGTTGACACCACCACCATACACTATATACTGATGTCTGACCCCCCACCACTGCATACAGAGATCTGTGAACCCCTGTACAGTGACCCCTTTATACTGTATATACAGATGTGTGACCCCCTATACATTATGTATAATGATGTGTGAACTCCTGTACATTATATATAGTGATGTGTGACCCCCTGTACATTATATATATAGTGATGTGTGAACTCCTGTACATCATATATAGTGATGTGTGACCCCCTGTACATTATATATAGTGATGTGTGACCCCCTGTACTTTATATATAGTGACTTGTGACCCCCCCTGTACGTTTTATATAGCTATTTGACTACACTCATTTTCCCTTTTTTCCCACATGAAGGGTAGTCATATATTCATAGATGATTGATGGGCTGTCAGCTGGGAGCAGGTCGTATGATGATAGACAGAAGGCTCCTCTGTATGTCAGCAGATCGATTTGTGCAGTCCGTGCACCTAAACAGAAATCTATGACAGCTCAGAGCTGCCATAGATTTCTGGCTTCATTTGAGTCAGAAAACTGGTGACAATGAACATAAATTTGTTGAGGTGACTGGTCACGCCCTGTCTCTGCCATTGTCATGCCCTTTAAAAAAAAAAAAAAAAAAAAGCTTGGTTAAAAATTTGCAAACACATAGAGGGAGATTTATTAAAACTGCTGTAAAGGAAAACTGGCTTAGTTGCCCATAGCAACCAATCAGATTCCACCTCTCATTTTCCAAAGGAGCTTTGAAAAATGAAAGGTGGAATCTGTCCCATAGTTTGCAACTTTTTAACGCCACTTTTTAGGAACAAGCAAATTGATAACTCCCCCCCTCATTCTGTTTTTGGCTTACATCCAGTGGCACAACTAGAAATGACTGGGCCCCACAGCAAATTTATGAAAAGGGTAACCCCTCCCTCCTCCTTTACTGTTGGGACTGGGGCGTTCTTTCTATAGCTATGTCTGTACAACAGTTATTTACTGATAACTGGGTTATTGATATTATCTAAGGGGCTCTTGTCGCTATGGGAACACAGGTGGGCGGGGAGGTCATGTGACTGCTCCTCTAGACATGCTTGCTGCAGTGCATGCTGGGATTGTTACTTTCACTTTGCAGCTGCTCCTCCCACACAGCCTGTCTGAGGGAGCTCCTCCAGGGAAGTGTGTCATGGTGAACAGGTTAGATAAATGACATACAGCCAGTACATGTCACCTGAGAAATACTTCATAGTGTTGGCTATTGTCTGGGGGAACTTTGGATTTTTGATACTTAGGGTGGCCAACCCCTTTAATGCATGAAAAATAGATGCAAACAATATATACTGTATAAACTAAGCCCTCATTCTGATATGATAAAATCTGAGACTCTTAGCCAATATATTTTGATCAAAACACATCTGTGCCCACCTACCCAGTGCCAAGGTGGTCTCAGGTCAGGCAGGTCCTACGCTAAACCTAACTATGCCGTTGGGCATCTATATGCAGGAGCGTGGACACTGCACATATAGTTGTGTTGCTCCTAGTGACCTCTATGTGCATACAGCAACCGATGAGAGGAGGAGCAAACACACCTATATGTACCACGTAATGAAGGCGCTCAATCTGATAGGAAGGGCAAAAGTGCACAAGAATGCTACTGAAGATAGACTAGGAGCGAGGTGTGAATGCGCTCCTAGTATATCGCCATGAAATTCGCTTTCGTTGCGAGTCAAATTTTCCATGAAATTCGTAACGAATTCCACTTCGTCAGTTTCGATTCACTCATCTCTAATCCTGAGGTACAAAGGCCTCTTATATAGATAATCTAGTTCTCTCGGCTTTGTGATGATTAGGGGCAATCACCCTAAAACAGCTTTTGGTAGATGAGATGCTGGCTTAGCTATTATTTTTTTCCTTTCTTTTTTCCTTTCTTTTTTCCTTTTTTGGAGTGGAAGATAACCTGCATGTCTGTTTTTGATTTAAGTAGAGCATATTCATACTTGAGAAACATTCCTTTGCTAATTCTGATTCAGACAAATCAAAACCAAACACATTTTAAAAATGTCCTCATACTTAATCTGTGTATGATAATATAAAGAGACACACATATACGTTCTGGTATTTCTTCAGATAACATCTGGATACTATAAATCCCCATACACAGATGTGTAACATTTCCAGTAGTCTAGGGCAGTGCAGGGATTAGTAATAATCATTGCCTAGTGAGCAAGTGTAGCAAAGTATTCAACGAAAGTGAAATTTTATATGTTGGCAGAACCAGCTGATTTTGTGGAACTGATCAACCATCTAACAATAGGTGTTGGGGGAAAAAAGAAAGTTAGAAATGTTGAATTTCAATATTCCTGATAATTTTGTTCTTAAATTAGACAAGCCTTTGCCCAAGGTGTCTCAGAGTGACTTAATCCCATCTACCTCTTGAGAACACTTACATGTATGTGGGAACCTAAAGGAATTGCTGCTCTTGGTTGGTTGGTGTAAGCCCAGCCTTACCAACTATACTGACTATACTGCTCTTTAAAATGAGTTTGATCACTTTCTACTACATTGTTGCTTCTTCTTCAATTTACTACAGTTAGGCTAGTTTCACATATATGGTAAGAGTTCCAGCAGGATGCTTTGGCAGAGAGCAGTCTGTCCGAACTCTCTGGATCCAGCATTGCCAGATGCTTATCTTATCATCCCAGCGGGGCATGTCCTTTCTGCTGCACCTATCTCCCTGTAGCTGCCACAGATTCTACCAGAACACATGGCTGGTGGCAGTTGAAGATTTAAACTGAGCACAATCGACCAGCTCAGTGACATGGACAAAAAAATAATAAAAATAAACAGCATGTGGCTCTTTTGAGACACACTTTATATAATAAGTCAGTGTCTGTACTAAAATTTTAATTACATGCAATTATAAAAAAAAAATCAGATCCATGTCCTGGTTTGAAAAAAGTAGAATATATTTTTTGACACAACCCACTTTGATTAAAAAAAAAAAACATGTTAAATACCAGTACATTAGCTTGTACCTTACCAATCTATTGTCCCTTTTGTGCAGAAGTTGGCTAGTCCTTCCTACCAAGGGAGGGGTTGCAGGAAGCTATACTTAGTCAAGAGTGAATTTAAGAGTTGGAAGGAGAAGAGAAGCACCCTGACTCCTTATAGTTTACAGACAGAATATTATGAGGGGTCAACAGCCAAAGGAACCCTGCTCAAAGGTATCAGAACCATCATAAAGCCCATCTTCCAGTCCAAAACCAGAGTCTAGAGCGAAAGAGTTTATTCAAATAAAGCTGTTAAACTTCATCAAGTCTGGACTTGACTTATTCTCCACCTCCTACAATGCTCCCCTTTATTTCTATGGGGCCTAACCCTGGGGAGCGACAGTATCCAGGAAGGAGCACAGTTACACACAGATAACTAGTAAGGCCGCAACATCACCACTCGGCATTCTTAAACACTTAGGACACGATTGTCGCTGGGGGTGCAGCACATTGCAATAGCAAAATAGTAACATTTTTCCCATAATATGACTCCATTTTGTAAGGAAACATAATAGAGCTGCCATGAAGGTGTCTGAGGTCTCTATGCATTCATATGTCTCCTATTTTATATCTGTTTAATAGTTACCTAAATATTCGCCCCCTGATTACATGTTACAACGGATATGAAATAAGCTGAACATTTAGCAAATACAGGACAGTATCAACAATGTTACACTATACAACGTTGACGAAAAAGATCCATATCCATTAAGGTCAATCCAGGCATATAGATTAGGACATATGTGTCGGGGCATCATGTTAATCAATCTTCCAGAAAATGACACTTTGTGTCTGCCTTAAACATTCCTGCAAGAGTAGAAGTTAGAAAATTCCCTGTATGAGAATGTACTATAAATACATTGTCTATTCATTAGCTTTGATGGGCATTTAAAATAAGCGCTTAAATATAAGATTTATATTCAATGCTCTAGATGATTATTTAAAAGAAAGGCTAATAGAAATAACAACTCCAACTAAGAAGCTTTTTCTCCATAAAAATATCTCTTTTTGTAGAAACATTCAGGAATGCTTTGATGAGCCATGCTTTTTTTCTTAAACTTCTGCAGTTTTAGTTTTCTTAAGAGATCTCTGGGACTGATTACTATAATTACAAGCCAATTACACTTAAATCAGCATATTTACCACCACTGCTAAGTCACAAGACATTTAAAAGATATATATTATAGACTGAATTGGTGTAGAAAGCAACAGAAACTGAATGTAGTTACTACTTCATCTTAGTAGTAAGTACAATGCTATATATCCAGAATAGCATGGTATCAAGTAGAGATGAGCGAATCTATTCGCCGATTCGTTGATTCGTATCGAATCTTGGAAATTTTTAGCTGCGAAGCGAATCCGAATATTAGCTGATTCGCTTCGGCTTTGTACATATTCGCTACGTAGTTTATCCTATAAATTATACACTATTGCTACGTATAAGTTACTGTTGCGTACAAATTCAATTCATTAGCGAAATTTTACTGTTAGTTCGTTTATCGTGTGCAAAAGCCCGGGAAGAAAGTGGTCACCTGACCTAGTGGGCAGGGCTTGCTCTGATTGGCTCAGGCTCGGTAAGCCAGTGATGCATCACTTCTGCAGCGACTGCTGAGACGAGCAGAAGCACTGTGTGTGAAGTTCTGAGACTCTGAGACCTGTTTTGTGAAAATTGGGGTGTAATTGCTCTGGGAATCCATATTACAAATATCAGGGATACTACAAGGCAAGTGCAGGGCCAGTTCAGGGCTAGTAATTAATCAGGCAGGGAGAGAGGAGAGACAGGGAGAGATAGGGAGAGACAGGGAGATACAGGGACAAAGACCAGCTGCAGGGCCACAGAGTGAATTAAAAAATGTCTGGAATGGATAAGCAAAAGGGGTCCATTTCCAGCCAGACCTCGAGCTCTAAAAAAAAGGAGAAGGTGGCACAGGGCAAAAGTACCAAAGGACCTGTAGGCGGAGCATCTACTAGTAGTATTCGCAATACTTGGCCGTTGTGCCACCAGGCTAACCCACCAAGGCACAAAATTGTAGTGGAGGAGAAAGTGGATGAGGTAGTGGAATGGATAGCACGCTCATATCAGTCTCAGCCGGATGATCTGCTGTCATCTGCTGATACAGTATCCATATGAAGCCAGGGGACAGACTCAGAGCATTCCTCCTGCTCCACCATTCCTCTCCAGCAAAGCCCGTCATTTTCGTACGCACTTTGTACGCTTATGCGTACGTGTTCAAAGAGGTTGCGTACCTTTTTACCTGAACGTTCGTTATTAGTGCGCGATTGTTCGCTAAAAGCCATATAATTACGTATATTTTGTACGCAAATTCAACAAAAAAACACCGATGCCAGTGCATTAACCCTCGCACTGCCACAGTCAGCGCTGACCGCGGCATGTGCAATGTCTGTGGTAGGAGGGAGAGCCCATCGGGTCCCCGTCACAGCAGCGCAGGGAAGGCAGTGCCATCGGGCTGCCTTCTACGGAAGCGTGTGATATCCAGCCTCCTGGATCTCACAGGCAACAGGCTGCAAGTGTATTACACTGTGTAATACAATTACAGCCAATGCATTACAATACAGAAGTATTGTAATGCATTGTGCAGGGGATCAGACTCCCAAAAGTTGAAGTTCCAGACTGGGACAAAAAATAAAGTGAAAAAAAGAATTAAAAAAAATAAAGTTTTACAAAAAAATAAAAGTTTCAAGTAAAAAAAACAACAAAACGTCATTTTCCCAAAATAAAGTAAAAAAAAAATTGTAAAAAATAGGGAAAAAAAGAAAAGTAGGCATATTAGGTATCTCCGCGTCCATATCGACCGCCTCTATAAAAATATCACATGACCCATCCCGCTAGGTAAACTCCGTAAAAAATAAAAAATAAAAACAGTGCAAAAAAAGCCATTTTCTGATCACCTTGCCTCACAAAAAGTGTAATACCAAGCGATCAAAAAGACATATTAATCCCAAAATGGTACCAATCAAACTGTCATCTCGTACCGCAAAAATTAGACCCTACCTAAGACAATCGTCCAAAAAAAAATATATATGGCTCTCAGAAAATAGGAACACAAAAAAAAAGATTTTATTCTGTTCAAAAATGCATCTCATGTGTAAAACTTAAAAACAAAAGTAAAAAAATAAAATATTAGACATATTAGGTATCACCATGTCCGTAACAACCTGCTCTATAAAAATATCCCATTATATTCCCCCTCAGGTGAACGCTGTAAAAAAAATAAAAAAAATAAACTTTGACAAAACAGCCATTTATTGGTCACCTACCCTCACAAAAAGTGTAATGCCAGGCGATCAAAAAGGTGTATTTACCCCAAAATGGTACCAATCAAACCTTCATCTTGTCCCGCAAAAAATTAGACCCTACCTAAGACAATCGCCCCAAAAAATAAATAAAAAAATATGGCTCTCAGAAAAGGGCAACACAAAAAAAAGATTTTATTCTGTTCAAAAATTAATTTACTGTGTAAAACTTAACAGAAATAAAAATGGTAGACATATCGGGTATTGCCACATCCGTAACAACCTGCTCTATAAAAATATCACATGATTTGCCCCCTCAGGTGAATGCTGTAAAAAATATTTTTTTAAAAAAACTATGCCAAAACAGCAATTTTTTTTCACCTTGACTCACAAAAAGTGTAATACTAGGTTATCAAAAAGCCTTATGTACCCCAAAATAGTACCAATGAAAACATCACCTCATCCCACAAAAAATGAGCCCCCACATGACAATAACTCATGAAAAAAAATAAAAATCAATGGCTCCCGCAAACCAATCCATCAAAATCTGTTCTGCAAAATCCATATGGCGCTCCTTCTGTTCTGAGTCCTGCCATGTGCCCTCACAGCAGTTTACCACCACATATGGGGTGTTGCCGTATTCAGGAGAAAATGGGTAACAAATTATGGGGTGCTTTTCTCCTGTTACCCCTTGTGAAAATGAAACATTTTGGGCTAAAGCAACATTTTATTGGAAGAAATGAAACTTTTCATTTTCACAGCCATGTCTTTCTAAATTCCGTAAAACGCTTAGGGGGTCAAAGTGGTCAGTACCCCCCTTAATATATTCTTTGAAGGGTGTAGTTTCCAAAATGGGGTCACTTTTTGAGGGTTTCCACTGTAGGGGTACGTCAGGGTCTCTCAATTACAAAATGGTGCCTAAAAACCATTCTAGCAAAATCTGCCTCCAAAATCCATATGGCGCTCCTTTCCTTCTGACCACTGCCACAAACCCATAGAGACGTTTACCACCACATATGGGGTAGTTCTGTAAACTGCAGAATAAGAGTAATGTATATGGAGGTTTAGTTTGCTGTTAACCCTTGCTGTGTTGCAAGAAAAAAATTATTAACGTGAATAATCTACCAAAAAATTTAAATTTTGAAATTTCACCTTGACTTTCATTTAATTCTTGTGGAACACCTCAAGGGTTAACAAAGTTTGTAACATCAGTTTTTTATAATTTGAGGGGTGTAGTTTCTAAAATGGGGTCATTTATTTGTGGTTTCCATTAGGTAAGCCTCAAAAAATCACTTTATAACTGAATTGGTGCTCAAAAAATGGTTTGGGAAATTTTGTTGAAAATGTTTAAAATTGCTTCTAATTTTCTGAGCCCTCTAACTTCCTAAAAAAATTAAACTACATTTACAAAATGATGCCAACATAAAGTAGACATATGGGGAATGTTAAGTAATACATATTTTATGAGGTATCACTTTGTGTTTTAAAAGCAAATAAATTGAAATTTTAAAAATTGAAATTTTTTCAAAACTTTTGGTAAATTTTGGATTTTTCATAAATAAAGGTGAAATATATGGACTCAAATTTATTTATTTATTTTTCAGTATTATAGTAGTTATATTCTTGTATATAGGAGCAGTATTATAGTAGTTATATTCTTGTACATAGGAGCAGTATTATAGTAGTTATATTCTTGTACATAGAAGCAGTATTATAGTAGTTATATTCTTGTACACAGGAGCAGTATTATAGTAGTTATATTCTTGTACATAGGAGCAGTATTATAGTAGTTATATTCTTGTACATAGGAGCAGTATTATAGTAGTTATATTTTTGTACATAGGAGGCAGTATTATAGTAGTTATATTATTGTACATAGGAACAGTATTATAGTAGTTATATTCTTTTTTTTTAATGTTTTGTTTTTATTGAAGTAAAACAATAATACAACAATAAGGTACACATAGCAAAAGAAGTACATTATACAGTCATGGCCAAAAGTTTTGAGAATGATACAAATATTAATTTTTACAAAGTCTACTGCTTCAGTTTTTATAATGGCAATTTGCATATACTCCAGAATGTTATAAAGAGTGATCAGCTTAACAGCAATTACTTGCAAAGTCAATATTTGCCTAGTAAATGATCTTTATCCCCCAAAACACATTCAACATCATTGCAGCCCTGCCTTAAAAGGACCAGCTAACATCGTTTCAGTGATTGCTCCATTAAACACAGGTGTGGGTGTTGATGAGGACAGGGCTGGAGATCAATCTGTCATGATTAAGTAAGAATGACACCACTGGACACTTTAAAAGGAGGCTGGTGCTTGGCATCATTGTTTCTCTTCTGTTAACCATGGTTATCTCTAAAGAAACACGTGCAGTCATCATTGCACTGCACAAAAATGGCCTAACAGGGAAGAGTATCGCAGCTAGAAAGATTGCACCTCAGTCAACAATCTATCGCATCATCAAGAACTTCAAGGAGAGAGGTTCCATTGTTGCCAAAAAGGCTCCAGGGCACCCAAGAAAGAAAAGCAAGCGCCAGGACCGTCTCTTAAAAGTGTTTCAGCTGCGGGATCGGGCTACCAGCAGTGCAGAGCTTGCTCAGGAATGGCAGCAGGCAGGTGTGAGTGCATCTGCACGCACTGTGAGGCGGAGACTCTTGGAGCAAGGCCTGGTCTCAAAGAGGGCAGCAAAGAAGCCACTTCTCTCCAGAAAAAACATCAGGGACAGACTGATATTCTGCAAAAGGTACAGGGAGTGGACTGCTGAGGACTTGGGTAAAGTCATTTTCTCTGATGAATCCCCTTTTCGATTGTTTGGGACATCTGGAAAACAGCTTATTCGGAGAAGACGAGGTGAGCGCTACCACCAGTCTTGTCTCATGCCAACTGTAAAGCATCCTGAAACCATTCATGTGTGGGGTTGCTTCTCAGCCAAGGGAATCGGCTCTCTCACAGTCTTGCCTAAAAACACAGCCATGAATAAAGAATGGTACCAGAATGTCATCCGAGAGCAACTTCTCCCAACCGTCCAAGAGCAGTTTGGCGATCAACAATGCCTTTTCCAGCATGATGGAGCACCTTGCCATAAAGCAAAGGTGATAACTAAATGGCTCAGGGAACAAAACATAGAGATTTTGGGTCCATGGCCTGGAAACTCCCCAGATCTTAAACCCATTGAGAACTTGTGGTCAATCATCAAGAGACGGGTGGACAAACAAAAACCTACAAATTCTGACAAAATGCAAGCATTGATTGTGCAAGAGTGGACTGCTATCAGTCAGGATTTGGTCCAGAAGTTGATTGAGAGCATGCCAGGGAGAATTGTAGAGGTCCTGAAGAAGAAGGGTCAACACTGCAAATATTGACTTGCTGCATTAACTCATTCTAACTGTCAATATAAGTTTTTGTTACTCATAATATGATTGGAATTATATTTCTGTATGTGATAAAAACATCTGACAAACACACATAAAAACCAGAGGGCAGCAGATCATGTGAAAATATAATATTTGTGTCATTCTCAAAACTTATGGCCATGACTGTATACCAAGCATGAAAAATAAATCTGATCCTGATACAAAGCCATCTTTACCATAAAGACCCTGTGCAGAGAGCACCTATATAGATATCACAAGTGTCCTCAACCTATGTGGTGTGTAGGTTTGTATTTTGGTATCTATAGGACGACCAATTACGCCACAAGGTGAGGAATTTGGCATGGTTGCGGTTTTCCCAGGAGGAGAGTTCCTCAAACCGGTATATTTGGTCAAGTTTCTGTTTCCACATTTCTGTTGGGGGAACTTCCGTGGAGAGCCAGAATCTAGGTATCAGCAATCTAGCTGCCATCAAACAGATACGAAACATAGGGCTTGGGGAATGAGAGCCCATTGAGTCGTCAGAATTCAATAATGCCAGTCTCGGACAGACCAGTATGTTTGAGGAGCAGATCTGATTTCCGATGGAAAAAATTTCCGTCCACCACTGATTTATCAGAGGGCAGTCCCACCATATGTGGAAAAATGAGCCTCTGTCGCCTAGGCACCGCCAGCATCTGTCTGAAGCCAGATTGTATAAAAGGCTAACTTTGTCTGGGGTATTATACCACCGGGTCAGGATTTTATATCCATTTTCCTGAATTCTGACACATCGTGAGGAGATATGTGGAGTTATTAAGAGTTTAGAGAGATTTTGCAGAGGAAAGGACTTATTCAGATCACGCTCCCATAGGTGAATGTAAGCCGGTTTAGTGAATGTGGGTGGGGAATTAAGTTTGTTGTAGAGTAGAGAAATCATTTTCCTAGGAGGGCTATTGGATGCAATTAGAGATTCCAAACAATACTAGTGGGCGGAAGAAATCTCCTCTTTGCACGTGTTTAGTAAGGTGCTTGTGAATATAAGAGGCTTGAGGACCCAGGCAAGGAGCAGGGGGCAAAGCCGCAAATACATCTACAATGCCTAGTTGTTTGTCCGGGTGCTGATACAATGATGAGATCAAGATGTGGGAATTTTTTAACCTTGAAGGGGAATTATCCAGAAGCGTTTTAGACGCTGTATATATGACATCTCCAATAGTCAGGAGAGGTGAAGGAAAAGGGATAGATGAGTGAGAAGATTGTAGCCATGTCCAGGCCGACAAGGTGGCTCTGATAAGAGGGTATTTGGAGCTTACATTAAGCGGGAGTTGGGGAGAGCCAAGAAGCAAAGCTTGGGGGGAACAGCCCAGGAGATCTCGCTCCATCGCCACCCAGGATTTATTTTTGCTAAGTCTCAACCAGTCGATGGCCCTGGAAAGGAGAATAGCTTTACCATACAATTCAGGGTTCGGTAAAGAGATACCGCCGAGATGTTTGGGCCTGGTCAAGCAGGAGAGCGAGACCCTGGGCTTTTTCCCACTCCATATGAATGTTCTGATCTTTTTGTTAAGGGTGTCATAAAAAGCCGACGGTACAGGTAGTGGCAGAACCTGTTGCAGATATGTCAATCTAGGGATTATCAGAGATGTCAAAAGGTTTTTACGGCCAAACCAGGACAGCGTGGGAAAATTCAATTTGTCAATTTGTTCACACATAGATTGAAGTAGAGGGGTATAGTTTAATTGGAAGAGGTCTGATGGATTGTCACTCACTTTAACTCCAAGGAGTCGGAGCCAGTCTGTTAAAGGCTTAAGGATCCTTCTCTTTCTGAGAGTGGAAGGAGCAAGGTCCTGATAGATAGATATGGGGGAGTCTTCATAGACCAGGTTCTGGTGCTGTCTGGCCGCTTCTAACACTGCTGTTTTTATCTGAAAATTCAGAAATCGGCAGATAATGTCCCTTGGGGGCTCGGATGGTTTGGGCTTCGGGCGGAGAGCCCTGTGTGCCCGCTCCAGAACAACTTCTAGATGGTAGTCCGGGCCCAGAAGCGAGGAACAGATGGTGAAGATGGTGGACGAGACATCTCCGGCAGCCACTGTTTCAGGTATGCCCCGAAAGCGCAAGTTGTTCCTGCGGCTTCTGTTCTCCTGGTCTTCAAGAGCATTGTGTATGTCGTTGAGGTGTGTTGTACATTTCTGAAGTGCAGCAGCCGTTGCTTCTTGGTTCGTGAGGAGCGCAGCCTGGTTGGATTCCAAGGCCTCAACTCGGTCTCCGACCTGGCGTAGGTCTTGGCGGAGGTAAGAGAGCTCATTAAGGACCGGTTTGATAGCCTTGCCCAAGGCCTGATTTAGGGCTCGATCCAGGTAAGTCCTGGTGATGGGAAGGGATCTATCAGCCTGCGGATCTTCTTCGACGCCATCTGCTTCTGAGGTCTCAGCATGAAGATCACTCACTCTGTGAGGGACACTCGGCGCCATCTTGGATTCCCGCGTGGCGACCGTGGCGGCTGCTTTCTTTATGAATTTGTCCATCTCACCGCTCGATGGTTGGCCTTTAGAGGAAGAGGTGATGTCCCCCTGTCTGGATTGACCGATTTTTACCATCTTTGTCCTATATTGCTGTAGATAGCTAGTGCTATAGAAGAGCTGTTAAGCGGAGCTCAGCACAGTGCGACCATTCAGATCAGGTGCTAGCTCCGCCCCCTTGACTCAAATTTATGACATGAAGTACAATGTGTCACGAGAAAACAATCTCAGAATGGCCTGGATAAGTAAAAGGGTTCTAAAGTTATTACCACATAAAGTGACATGTCAGATTTGCAAAAATCGGCCAGAGATTTAAGGTGAAAAGTGGCTCGGTACTGAAAGGGTTAAGTGGAGCTAAGTCCGGGATAAAAGGTTAGTCTGTAAAACCCCAATTCCCACTGTGAGAATATGTAAAAAAAATGTCCTAGGGCCAACACGTTTGGATGGCACTCAATTTCACTCTCCTCCTCCAAAGAGGGTGTTACGCATGAATCAGCGGATTCCTAAGGGGTCTTATATTCTTCTATTCGGTTCCCAAGGAACAATTCACTTTATAGTACAACCTTAGTCAACAGAAATTAATTGAAGTCTCCAACAAGCTAGTGCCACAAAAATTCATATCTGTAGTGGCTTGAGAAAAGGAAAATATAGTGCATACTACTAGGATCATTTAAAACAGTTATCAAAAAGCACATGTGCAGACACTGACCAAATATGTCCGACCCTGGGTTTCACCCTTGTCTGGCTTCATCTTCATTTCATCATCTGCACATGTAATATTTCATATACAGAATCTATCTCTTTTTGTGAGCATGAGGAATAAAATAACTTTTGTATTAATTTATAGAGATGAGCGAGTAGTATTCGACCGAGCCGGTATTCGATCGAATACTACGCTATTCGTCATACTCGATTTCGATCGAGTATAACGGCGATGACGCACTTAAAATTAGTTTCCCCTCCCACCTTCCCTGGCGCTTTTTTTACACCAATCACTATGCAGGGGGGTATGACAGGTCCTCGGAGCACGCTGGCATTGCGAGAACGGCGTCTACATGCATTGGCTGGAAAAACCATGTGACCTCGAATCATAAAAACTCAGCTCTTCCTGCTCGTTCGCATATGCTGCATGAACGTAGTCAGGGACAGAGGCCCGAGCAGGGAGAGACAGGCTTTAGCTGTATGAAAGTCAGGCAGGACCCCAAAAGTATATAACAGAAGCTCAGAATATCGCATTTACCACCATATATACCGGCTACCAGCGGACAGGAGAGTGATTGACAGCCCTTATCAGGGCTACTATACTGCACGGTATAAAGCTTCTTCTAATTATATACACTCTGCACAGAACGGCTGCTTTATTGAGCTGCTGGAGTAGGGACAGAGAGAGGCATTAGTGGTGTATTAGCACCTATATACAAAACTATATTTGGCACTACTGTTGTGCGTTCTGTGTGCCAACAAAACCATGTTATATACCTGGTGTGTATACGCACCATTTGACCTTCTGGCAGTATACGGCTGTATACGCCAAGTATTTTTCTAAAAAATAAAGTATATTTGGCACCACTGTTGTGCGTTCTGTGTGCCAGCAAAACCCTGTTAATATACCTGGTGCATATAGGCATCTATTGACCTTCTAGCAGTATATGGCTGTATAGCCAAGTGTTCTCCTAAAAAATAAAGTATATTTGGCACCACTGTTGTGCGTTCTGTGTGCCAGCAAAACTCTGTTAATATACCTGGTGCGTATAGGCATCTATTGACCTTCTAGCAGTATACGGCTGTATAGCCAAGTGTTCTCCAAAAAAATAAAGTATATTTGGCATCACTGTTGTGCGTTCTGTGTGCCAGCAAAACCCTGTTAATATACCTGTTGCGTATAGGCATCTATTGACCTTCTGGCAGTATACAGCTGTATACACCAAGTATTTTTCTAAAAAAAAAAGTATATTTGGCACCACTGTTGTGCGTTCTGTGTGCCAGCAAAACCCTGTTAATATACCTGGTGCGTATAGGCATCTATTGACCTTCTGGCAGTATACGGCTGTATACGCCAAGTGTTCTCCTAAAAAAATATATATTTTGCAGAACGCGTGGCAAAAAAAAGTTAAACGCCTGAAATGCGGAGGGCTAGCGACGAGGACGGGGGCGCATCACCGAAAAAGGCAGCAAGAGGCAGAGGGATGTCCAGAGGCAGAGGACAGTCCAGACAGAGAAGGCAGGCCACAGCCAGCAGGGCCGAAGCTCTTCCCGGCAGCAGGCAGTCGCGCGAAGCTCCCCCATCGAGGCCTCGTACTTCTGTGGTGTGGAGATTTTTTAATGTTTGCGCGGACGACAAACTGAGCGCGGTTTGCGCACTCTGCCACTCAAAACTGAGTAGGGGCTCTGAGAAGAGCAATCTGACCACCTCAGGCATGCGGCGTCACTTGGAAGTCAAGCACTGGGCTGAGTGGGAGAGAGCAAACGCAATACAACCTGCGCCCGGTCTTGCTGCCACTGCCTCTTCCCCTTTGTTGTGTGCTGCCACTGCGGTCCAGACCTCCAGCCAGGACACCTCCACATCTGTCTCTGCCTCGGCTACTTTGGGGCCTTCTCCTTCAGC
Source organism: Rhinella marina (assembly GCA_900303285.1). Taxonomy (NCBI): domain Eukaryota; kingdom Metazoa; phylum Chordata; class Amphibia; order Anura; family Bufonidae; genus Rhinella; species Rhinella marina. The sequence continues at coordinate 39,917 of ONZH01012778.1, forward strand.
CTCCCCTTCCCCCGCATCTTCACCTGCACCTTTATACTCCTCGTCCCATCAACTGTCCATCTCGCAGGCGTTCGACCGCAGGCGGAAGTACGCCTCAAATCACCACCAAGCCCAAGCCTTAAACTGCCACATCTCCAAACTGCTGGCCCTGGAGATGTTGCCGTTTAGGCTTGTGGAGACGCAGGCCTTCCGCGACCTGATGGCGGCTGCCGCACCTCGCTATTCCGTCCCCAGCCGCCACTACTTTTCCCGGAGTGCCGTCCCCGCCCTGCACCAGCACGTGTCGCGTAACATCAGGCGGGCCCTGAGGTACGCAGTCAGCGCAAAGGTCCACTTGACCACCGACTCGTGGACAAGCGCTTGCGGCCAGGGACGCTACATCTCTTTGACGGCACACTGGGTGAATGTAGTGGAAGCGGGGACGGGGTCGCAAACAGAGACGGCCTACCTACCACCCCCGCCCAAGATTGCCAGCATGGGTTCTGATAAACCCCCCTCCTCCTCCTCCTCCTCCTCCTCCTCCTGTGCCTTAACATCTCCCTCAGCCGCTAGCTGGAAGCGTTGCAGCACTGGCGCGGGGAGACGTCAACAGGCGGTGCTAAAGCTCATCAGCTTGGGCGACAGGAAGCACAGCGCCCCAGAGGTGAGGGACGTCATATTGCAGCAGACGGAGATGTGGCTGTCGCCGCTGCAGCTAGGACCAGGCATGGTCGTGTGCGATAACGGCCGTAACCTGGTGGCGGCTCTGGAGCTTGCCGAACTCAATCACGTACCATGCCTGGCCCACGTTTTTAATTTGGTAGTACAAACATTTTTAAAGACTTACCCCAACCTGGCAGAGCTACTGGTGAAAGTGCGGCGCTTGTGCCCTCACTTTCGGAAGTCAACTGTAGCTGCTGCTAGCTTAAAAAAACTCCAGCAACGCCTCCATTTGCCTGAACATCGGCTGTTGTGCGACCTGCCCACTCGCTGGAATTCCACCTATTCCATGTTGGCCAGGGTGTGTGAGCAGCAGAGAGCATTGATGGAGTACCAGATGATGAATCCACGCGTGCCTCCAACTCAGCTCCCTCAGTTTGCCAACCACGAGTGGCCATGGATGGCAGACATATGCGATGTATTGCGTATCTTTGAGGAGTCCACCAAGAAGGACAGCAGCGAGGACGCTATAGTGAGCCTAACCATCCCGCTCCTATGCGTCCTTAAAGAAACGCTCATCGCAATAAGGGAGAACGCATTGCAAACAGAGGAGACGGGGGTAGGAGGAGACGCAACGGAGCTAGACAGTCAGACCACACTTTTGTCTGCTTCTCGGTGGCAGTTGCAGGAGGAGGAGGATGAGGAGGAGGACGACGTGGAGGTGGCTGTGGAAGAGGAGGAGGATGCTGGCGGCGAGGGTAGCAGTCAGGCTGTGTGCGTCCCATTGGTTCAGCGCGGATGGGGCGGAGAGGAGGCGGAAGAGGAAGAGGAGGAAATGGTAAATGATCCTTCTGGTGGGGGCAGTGACGTCATGCCTATTCAGAGTCTGGCACACATGGCTGACTTCATGCTGGGCTGCTTTTCCCGGGACACACGTGTTGTCCGGATATTGGAGAACAAACTATACTGGGTCTTTGCACTCCTGGACCCCCGGTATAAAGATAACTTCTCCTCTTTTATTCCGGTAGAGGAGAGGACGAATCGATTGCTGGAATACCAGAGGGAACTCGTGCAGAACATGATGGAGATTTTCCCACCCACCATCGCTGGCGGCAGAGAGGACAGTATCTCCCAGAGTCTGACAACATCGATCAGGCCCACAGCCACCAGGGGAACACTCTCCAAGGTGTGGGACACGTTCATGGCACCCCCTCGTGCAACTTCCATCACTGCGGGGCCCACTATCAGCAGGAGGGACAAGTATCGGCGGATGTTGCGGGAGTACCTGGCAGACCGTACCCCTGTCCTCCCCGATCCCTCGGCGCCCTACACTTACTGGGTCTCCAAGTTGGACACGTGACTGGAACTGTCCCTGTACGCCTTGGAGGTGCTTGCCTGCCCTGCCGCCAGCGGGCTATCAGAAAGGGTGTTCAGCGCAGCCGGGGGCATTATAACCGATAAGCGCAGCCGCCTGTCAACCGACAGTGCTGACAGGCTGACGCTAATCAAAATGAACAGCAAGTGGATTGACCCAGACTTTGCTTCTACAACAGTGGAAAGCAGCCAAAAGTGAAGTGCCATCTGTATGAAGTGCCATTTCCTCCTCCTCCTCCTCCTCCTCCTCCTCCTTAACCGCCGTAGAATTGCTCCATTAAAAAAAAAAAGAAAAAATTATTATGGCTCAGCTCTTGGGCCTTAATACAATTTTTAAGAGGTCTCAGCTCTTGGGTGTCACGAGTGGTCTTGCGTCTGGAATCAGACGTTCTGCGCGGCTTTCTAAGTGACAGGTTTGACAGGCTATTCCCTGTGGTTTGGGTGCTGTTCTCCACACCCCTTTCCCTCAGCTGTTGCCGCTGGGCAATTAGCTGTCTCCTATTTACCTCTTCCTCTCCCAGTATCCCTTGCGGTTTATATCTGCTACATACCTGTTGAGAGTGGTGTGGATCTCGGCGGAGATCCTGTTGCTGAGTTCTACTTAAAGTTAAGTGTTTTCCCTTCCTTTGGTTATTCCTGTTTGAGTCTCCTGTTCCTCCTTACGCTTGGAGGAACAGGTTACTCTCTTGTGTCATTAGACTGCAGGGTGTTCTAGGGTTTACTCAGATTAGGTTCCTGTGTATGAGCTTTCCTACCACCCGGGTTAGTTCATACTGGTAGCCAGCTAGGGCCTAGTCTTAGGGTCCCCTGCAGGAGGTGACCAGTTCCCTGGTTTTGTCTGTTCCCATCCCTCATACGCTCGGTGTGGCTTTTCCCCCCACACCCGAGCGTGACATTATAAACCGCCGCTAACAAAAATTTATGTCATTTTTGTGCTGACATGGATGCTATTGCTACACTGGCTGAACGGCTGCAGGGACTCAGCTTGGAGGTGGCTGACATCCGCAACCAGATTCAGAGACCACAGGCTGGTGGTTCTGGGGGTGCTGAGTGTCAGGCCTGTTTGGAGCCTAAGGTCCCCCTCCCGGATAGATTTTCTGGGGAATGTGATAATTTTGTTCTATTTAGGGAGGCGTGCAAATTGTATTTCAGACTGCGTCCACATTCTTCTGGTAATGAGGAACAGAAGGTTGGTGTGGTCATCTCGCTGCTTAAAGGGGATGCACAGTCATGGGCCTTTTCTCTACCGGCCGGATCGCTGTCTCTCCGGTCGGTAGATGAATTTTTCAAGACCCTAGGGATTATCTATGATGACCCGGATCGTATCTCCCTGGCGGAGACCCAGATACGTAACCTTTGTCAGGGTGAGCGGCCGGTTGAGACTTATTGCTCTGAGTTTCGGAGGTGGGCGACCAATACTGAATGGAACGATTCGGCTTTACGTAGCCAATTCTGTCAAGGTTTGTCTGAAAGGCTGAAGGACGCTTTGGCCTTTCAGGAAACCCCTGTGTCTTTGGAAGCCGCTATGTCTCTTGCTGTACGCATGGATAGGCGGCTGAGAGAGCGATCTAGGGGCCCCCGCTCTCAGGACGTACTATCACATAGTGTACCAGCTTCCTTTGGGTGAATATTCCCCTAGGTGAATATTCCCCTAGGTTGATGTCTGGGGATGCACCTATGCAATTAGGGGGAGCCACTCCTGTAGCCACCCGTAAACATCTTGGTAATAAAAAGGGTGTGTGTTTTTTCTGTGGTCAGAAAGGACACTTTATCAATGTATGTCCATGCTTCCTATCTCTAAAGGAGAGAAAAGAAAAGGGGGCGTTGAATTCTCATCTCACTCTTGGTGGAGTGGGTAGGGAGACTGAAAATGTGAATTTGTCTTCATCCTGCAGTACCCGTTTTCTCCTGACTGCCGAGGTGGCGCTAGAATCAAAGGTTGTGAAAATTGAGGTGTTTATTGACAGCGGGGCAGGGGTGAACTTGATTGATGCTCAGTTTGTCCGTATGCATGGATTGTCACCAAGTTCTTTGGATAAGAGGATTTCTGTGTTTGCCATTGATTCTGCACCTCTCTCTCAGAAGTGTTTGTCTCAGATGGTGCATGATATCAAATTAAGAGTGGGTGAATTTCATCAGGAGCTTATTTCATGTTTTGTGTTGGAAGGTCTTCCTGCTCCTGTGGTTCTGGGTTTACCGTGGTTAAGCAAACATAATCCGTCCATTGACTGGCATACTAGACAAATTGTGGATTGGGGCGATTATTGTGTTGACAATTGCCTTAATACATCTTTTCTGCTTTAACCACTAAGACTCTTCCTTCTTTTATATCGGATTTCTCTGATGTATTTTCTGAAGGTGGATGTCAGGATTTACCCCCTCACCGGGAATACGATTGTCCTATCAATCTTATCCCTGGAACAAGATTGCCTAAATCTAGGCTGTATAACCTTTCTGGACCTGAGAGAACGGCCATGAAGGAATATATTGCTGAGAGTTTGGCCAAAGGACATATTAGGCCTTCCAAATCTCCTGTGGCAGCAGGGTTCTTTTTTGTTAAAAAAAAGGACGGATCCCTTAGGCCATGTCTGGATTTCCGTGAACTCAATAGGATTACTGTCCGTGATCCGTACCCCCTTCCTTTGATTCCTGACTTGTTTAACCAGATTGTGGATGCCAAGGTGTTCTCCAAGTTGGACTTAAGGGGGGCATATAATCTGGTCAGGATCAAGGAAGGGGATGAATGGAAGACGGCCTTTAACACTCCTGAGGGCCACTTTGAGAACCTGGTCATGCCTTTTGGGTTGACCAATGCTCCTGCTGTCTTCCAGCATTTTGTTAATGACATTTTTCATCATCTTGTGGGGAGGTTTGTAGTCGTGTATTTGGATGACATACTAATCTATTCTCCAGATATTGTGACACATCAGGATCACGTGAGGCAGGTGTTGCAAATCTTAAGAGATAACAAGTTGTATGCAAAATTAGAGAAATGTGCTTTTGCTGTACATGAGGTGCAATTCTTAGGATACCTGCTTTCATCTTCAGGTTTTCGTATGGATCCAGAGAAGGTCTGTGCTGTTCTGAACTGGGACCGACCTGAAAATCTGAAGGCTCTTATGCGATTTTTGGGGTTCACCAACTATTACCGAAAATTTATTAAGAACTATTTGTCTATGGTTAAACCCTTAACTGACATGACTAAGAAAGGGACGGATGTCTCTGTGTGGTCTGATGCAGCATTGCAAGCCTTCTCTGCTGTAAAGGAATGCTTTACTTCTGCCCCTATATTGGTGCAGCCAGATGTGTCACAACCTTTCATTGTGGAGGTTGACGCATCCGATGTGGGGGTAGGAGCTGTGTTATCACAGGGCCCGTCACCTGGTAAATGGCGCCCATGTGCTTTTTTTTCGAAGAAACTCTCTGTGGCGGAGAGAAATTATGATGTGGGTAACCGAGAGTTACTGGCCATTAAGTTGGCTTTTGAGGAATGGCGTCATTGGTTGGAAGGGGCGAATCATCCAATCACGGTATTCACTGATCACAAAAATCTGGCTTACTTGGAGTCGGCTAGACGACTTAATCCGAGGCAGGCCAGATGGTCTTTGTTCTTCACCACATTCAATTTCATTGTCACATACCGTCCTGGGGTTAAGAATGTGAAGGCGGATGCCTTGTCACGTAGTTTTCCCGGGGGTGGTGATTTTGAAGATCCTAGCCCTATACTGTCTGAGGGAGTGGTGATATCCGCTCTTTACCCTGATCTTGAGGCTAAAGTGCTTGAGGCCCAGGGAGATGCGCCGGAGTCTTGCCCTCCCGGGAAGTTGTTTGTTCCTTCTGATTTGCGTTATAAGGTTTTTGAGGAGCATCATTCTTCGGTGCTTGCGGGACACCCTGGGAGTAAATCCACTGTCGACCTCATCTCTCGTAGATTCTGGTGGCCAGGTCTGCGTAAGTGTGTTGAGGAATATGTGTCAGCCTGTAGTGTCTGCGCACGCTCTAAGGTGACACATACTCGTCCCTCTGGACCCCTACTTCCATTACCCATCCCGTCCAGACCATGGACTCACCTATCCATGGACTTCATCACTGATCTGCCTGAGTCGTCTGGTAAGACAGTTATTCTGGTGGTTGTAGATCGTTTTAGTAAAATGGCGCACTTTATTGCATTACCTGGACTCCCCAA
>ONZH01012779.1:0-46769 GCA_900303285.1 Rhinella marina
AGGCAAAATATGGACCTTATTTGTTTTGGTGCAAATTGCATCAAAAGACTGTCCTGATTGTACCTCAACATAATTATTGTTACAAAAACCATTACCAAAAGTTTGTGTGGAATAAAACATATCCTTTATTTGTAGTCCTTTAAACCATTCTGTTTTTGAGGGTTCACACTCACAGGCTCTTACATGTTTATTTTCTTTTATAATATTTGTTTATTGAAATCTTCAAAATCAAACAGTAAAAGTTATTTGGAAATACAATGTATTGGTGATGATACATTTATAGAAATGCAAGTAGGTAATCTAAAAGTGATATGGCACTATATATTGCCAGATACTCATGTAAAGTAATGAGTTATCACAAAATCTTAATATAAATCTTGAGTATCAACTGTCATGTAAAATAACAGTTCAACTCATAATAACCAACAAGAATAAAAGGGGGGGAAGTATAGGTCCACTGTCCTCAGGGTGGGCCTGATTGAACATGGATGATTAAGCATGTGAAGAGGATTCTGTAGTGGAATCGATGGGTAAGATATGTGGAATAGTCTTACATTTCAAATGTAAGTTAAGGAGAAGAAGATTAGTGTATTAAGTGGGGAGAGGGGTGCGCATGTATCGTAAAAATGAGATCTATGCAAAAAAAAACATGCTGACCAAGTTTGTGTAAATGTTCAGTGTGAACTTGATTGTCTGTGTGATATTTCCTCAAATATTGCGAAATGGTCAATTTTATTTAGCCATTGAAAAATAGAGAAATTTCCATTAAGGATCAGCATTTGTGCTAGCATATTTTTTATGAGTTAAAAGAATTTATTAGGAGTATTTGGTGGAAGGAAAGAGAGCAGGGCTCTTACATGTTTCATACACATGCTTGAATATTTAAAAACAGATCTCATACCGTAAGTATACAGCATAATTTATGAACCTATTCAGTACCCAATGTGTCAAATAAAGTAATATACCATGTTAAAAAACATACAAAATATTTCTTCTCCAGTAATCGAAAGAACTTTGTCTCCTCCAGTTTCCCCTCCCCCTATTTTACAATTCACTCTGTACCGTAGAATTGTAATCAATTCTTGTCCCTTTTATGTTTCCAAACAATATGATGTTTTGCAGCGCCTGATAAATTTATAAATGTTTTCCTAGTATCAAAACCATGTTGCTTGGAAATGTGGGTTTTAAGCTCTCTAACCATACACACTACATACACAAGTTTGCAAATGGTACATTCTCATAGATCACATTCCACAATTAACAAAATGATTCATTTTATGTTCTCCCATCATATGCACCGAAAGTATTTCTTTCTGAATAAGCACCTTCTGCCCCCAAACCTTTTTCTGATAACCAGATTCTGCCTTTCATTTTTTTCCACATAAAAGCTTGATGTTAAAATGTCACCCAATGTGTTGACATATGAACCACTCCCTTTACTTACTTTCTCGAACATTATAGCTCGGTTCAATCCAGGTAAATACTTCAATATGGTATTTTTTATTTTTTTTCAATTACTACAGGCAATGGGGAAAATGATCAGAGGATCTGTTTTATCTATCATTTCAAATATTTTTTTTTTGCATTAAAAATGAAGGATTCCTGCATTTTATCACTAACACATTGAGATACCCTTTCAAACATCCCATATACTTATCATTTTATGTAGCCTACAATGTGTATGTTTGCATTGATTAGAAAAGGTTTGATGATCAGTGCAAACCTTCCTGACTCTGATTGTATAGTACAAGGGAGTCAACAACTCTTGGCACCTAATATTATATTATCTGCTTGTGGTTTTTGAGGTACACATTTTAACTTCTCATCATGCAAAATCAAGTCCAAAAAAGTAATGAACATGGTGATATTCAGTGCATTTGAAAGTCTTCAGATCATTTAACTTTTTTCACATTTTGTTATGGTTCAGCCCTGTTTAAAAATGAAGTTTTCCCCCATCATTCTGCACTCAGTAACCCATAATGACAAAGTGAAAACTGAATGTTCAAAATATTTTCTAATTTATTAAAAAGGAAAAACTAAAATATTGCATTGACATAAGTATTTAGACCCTTCACTCACTACTTAGTTGAATCACCTTTAACAGCAATTACTGCCTCCAGTCTTCTTGGGTATGATGCCACAAGGTTTGCATGCCTGGATGAGGGGATCTTCTTTGCAGGTCCTATCATGATCTGTCAAGGTGGATGGTGACTGTTGATTGACAGCAATTTTCAGGTTTCTCCAGAAATGTTTGTTTGGGCTCAAGTTAGGGCTCTGACTAGACCAATTAAGGGCATTCATAGTCCCTAAGCCACCCCTGTGAGTGACTCCTCAGAGTGACCAATGGGTTCTTGGTTACCTCTCTTACCAAGGAGCCTCTCTCCCCAATTACTTAGTTTGGTAGGTGACCAGATTTAGGAAGAGTCCTAGTTGATCAAAACTTCTTCCATTTAAGAATTATTGAGGCATATGTGCTATTGGCAACTTTTCAGTACAGTAGTTTTTTTAAACCCTTCTGTAGATCTATGCCTTTACAATCCTGTCTCTGAGCTCTTCAGGTAGTTCTATTATCCTCATGGCTTGGTTTTTGCTCTGATATATATTGTCAGCTGTAGGACTTTATATAGATAGGAGTAGGTCTTTCCAAATCATGTCCAATCAACTGAATGTACCAGAGGTGGACTCCAATCAAGGTATAGATGATCAAGAAAGACTTCAGGACTAAATTTCAGGCGTCATAGCAACGGGTCTGAATACTTGTGTCCATGTGATATTTTAGTTTATATTTCTTTTTACTAAATTAGAAAAAATGTATAAAATGCTATTTTCCATTTCCCGTTATGGAGTATTCAGTACAGAGTGACGAAGGAAAACTTTTTTTTATTTTAGCACAAGACAGCAACATAACAAAATGTGAAAAAGTGAAAGGGTCTTAAGACTTTCTGAATGCATTGTAATACTATTATCTTTAAGATTGAAATAATTACTGTTACTATATTAAGAAAGTTTAAATTAAACTTCTGTCTCAACCCCAAACTAGCAACAGTTCATCAATAAATCAACCTTAAGGTAAATAATATGAATAATATTGATTTTTGAAAATTATTTTTTATTTTCATGTATTTTATATATGACATCAATAAATCAGCTAAGTAGGTGAAGAAATTCAACTCCATTGGAGTTCTTCTAACTACTGGAGTTCTTCAAATTATTATCAAAGTAAAAGTAAGCAAGTAATCGAGTACCATGATGTCATCTGGGTTGGTGCTATATTTCTTCAAATTAAATTCAAGCTTTGATCACAAAATTATGTGGAATACATGAATATAGTCCAACCACATCATAATTCACCAAATTTAAGTGAGGGCCACCAAAAATTGTAAAGCACCTCTCTGATATATTTCAGGTATCCTGTGCACATTGGACAGAGGTGGTAAATAATTATCAACACAGGCACTGAGTATCTTGTTAAGAGTCACAATTCCTGAGATGATAGGCTATAAGGAAGGAGGAAAAAATAACTTGGTGGATTTTACGTGATTCAGGAAAAAAAAAACAAAATGATTGGGAAATCTACTGACAAGAAAGCTAGGTTACAAACTTCCTTCCATAACTTATTAGATGTTTTATAAGAGTGGTATCCTCTGATAACTTAAAGTATGTATTTTTATGATCAAAGATAGCATAAACTTGCTGAGTATCTAAAGTTGAAATCCATTAGAACTACCAGTCCACCTTTATTAGTCTTATTAATTAGGAGTTACCTTTTCTTTTTAAAATAACTTTCTTGAAAAAGAATATTAGATAAATTTTCATTTCCAAATATGAGCATGAAAATACCTTCTTATACAATAATTTTGAACCTTTCTCAACCAAAAGTTGGGGCTCATCTAAAGTTGGCACTTTTAACTATGTGAATAAATACCTTTTTACACCTGCCAATTATCACTGACCCATTGTTCCATGTAAAGGTACCACCGAACACCCCCTTCTGATCCCTCACTTAATTAATTGATTTATTGGCATGCTTGATATGAATCTCAGCTAATACCAGCTACAAATGAGCCATCATCTATTGTGACTTGCTAAGTCTCTTATCTATAATGTGTTGAGGGTGACAACATGTCTAACAGATCAGAATTTTAGTTTTATTTTTTTTATTTTTTTCCATATCAGTCACTATATTTTAAAAAATATGTATTTAAAGCTGTTATTTTCACACTGGCTACTAGTGCTAATAATAGGTTGTGACATCCTGTTCTGTACAGGTAACTTTTCAGTAGCTATCTCATTATCACCACAGAAACAATTACAATGACAAGTAACTCCCTATATAGATAACACAGAATTCATCATTCACAACTTATGAACTCCCTCTTGATCTCTGCACAGGTCACAGAGCATGTATACAAAACTTTCCTATAGATATGTATGGGCTCAGCTCCTGCCTGCTGTATCTATGGCCCATGTAGCTGCTCTCAAAAGATTTAAAGGGGTTGTCACACTTTAGCAAATGGCATTTATAGTTAATAGAAGGCACTTACTAATGTATTGGCCCACTGCTGCAGTGCAGATATGAGGTGGCCAGGAAAGGAGCTGCTGCGTATGCATGCCTATGCAAGCTCCCATGGTCCCAGCAATCAGAGAGGCCAGTGTTTTTTCTATAATGTGTAAGCGCAGTTACCACCGTTGTATTGCAGAGGCGGCCCCCTTCTCATGAAAACGAGCAGTCTATAATGTGATGGAAAACTGTGCCTTGTATTAAATTTCTCTACATGATAACTCCTTTATCATATTTTAGGCCCAGTGTCCAGTGCAAAAACTGCAAAATTTTATGATCTAAATAGATAGGAACATGAAAAACTTAAACAAAATTCACCAAAAATTCTAAAAAAAAATGCTTAACATAAAAACGTGAATTATACAATAGGTCATGTGCACAATCCTTGGTTTCAACGAATAAAGATTATTAACAGACAAAGTTTGAGCTTTAGGTGAAGATATGACTGTGTATGTATGTAGTAGTAAACTATACTTCTTGCACACTCCGTCAGCATTACATATGTAGGAAAAGTAACTACCGTAATCAGATGACTTTGGATTATGTACTGTATCTTTTTGCCGCTTCTCGAGGTGGAGTTTATTCTTTGGTGACACATGACTATTACCCTTAAACAAAGGGAGATACAGCAGTTGTGGTGCAGTTTTTCAGAGTAATTTATATTATTTCTTTAAACAAATCTTGAATTTAAGTCTCCACACACTTCTTCCTTTGTCTTATACCAATTATGACTGGATCAAGAATATTCTGTTAACTAGTTACATCTTCTAAAGCCTTGCAAAGCAATAATTGCAGTATTACAGTATATTTTAATTAAAGTAAAACACAGTGCTGCTATGAAGTACGTTTGTTCAACGCTTGAATGGCTGACCTGGTAGATCTTGCATTATTTAGGCAACATTTTTATATTAAATGCCCCCAATAATTCTGCATTCATTTAATAACTACTTGCTGACAAAGAGGTGCTTTCTACAGTATAATGATTAATTAATTACAGTATTACTATGTAAGAACACTGTCAATGCAGACATGAATATATTTCCATAAAATTACATAGCTTAAAAGCTACAACATATATATACAATTGAAAGGATAATTTTAAAGGGATGTCTGTGTCCAAATGACTTCTTTTCTTCCCACTCTGGTTTCAACCTGTAAGACAAAATTTAAACAAATCATACATTTTGGTAATTTCCATCTTCAATGTACTTAAAGAGTATCTGACAGCTCTTGCTTAACACTAATATTTGTATTCCTCATGAAATAAGAACAGAACATCTTAGCATTGTGCTCGGTTATTCCTCATTGAATATTTTTAAGACAATTTACAGCCAGGTGTTTTCATTCTCTTTGTCAAAGATTCATGTCTCTACACCATCAGGTTCAACAGTGTTAAACTGTATAGGGAAATGCCCACTGTGATGAACCGCACCCCACAGTCCCGCCCTGCGCGTGCTTACTTGGTGATCAAGCGGGATGGATAAATCTATGACTGCAAGCACGTGACATTCCGTGCCCCCTCGGGGTGTGTAAGGTTACGTACAGCACAGTTTTTCACAGACTCCTCCTGTCCACGCGGGCACAGGCAGGCACAGAAAGGGAGAGAGGGTAGCCCACGCGATCCCTGCGTGGCACTACACTTACTCACAATCCTGACCAGCTGAGAGTTGCCAGCAGATGGCTGTGATTAAATCATGCCTAATATGGATCATGATTCCTATGATTAAATCATGGCTAACCTGGATCATGATTCCTTATTCCTCACACCCACAAATGGTAATTGTCAATTTATTAATGCATTTCCATGAGGAAAAACAAAAAAAATGGCAACATGTACATTTGTAATTAAAGAAGTTTTGCTATGGCAGGCCTGGGAGCTTTCACAAAGTTTCTGACTGCAATAGAAACCAAACGTCTACACTGATCTCATCTCATGGGGTCTATTCAGTTACTGGAAGCCTCTCCTGTTAAATCACTCCTCAGAGGATGTGGTCGCTGTTAACCACACCATCTAAAAGCGTTAAATTCTGTGATCAGACATTGCTGGGGGGTGTCTCATGTGTAACAAAGCAGCCACCTGCTTACTATGGCATCCACTTTGCTTCTGAACGGGTACCATATTTAAAGACCCAACATCTGACATACATATACAGTGGTTGTTAGAAGGGGTAGTAGCATATTCCTGTATGTTAATATATTCCTTTACTTCATTAAAGGGATTGTCCGGGTTCAGAGCTGAACCCAGACATATCCCCATTTTCACCCAGGCAGCCCCCCTGACTTGAGCATTGGAGCAGTTCATGCTCCGATGCTCTCCTTTGCCCTGCACTGAATCTCGCAAGAAAAGGCATTTTCAGGAGTTCAGGTGACAAACTGGGCTCTCCTTAGGGCTGCCAGGAAGCGGCTTCCATCCAGCAGTGAGCCCGGTGACATCAGTGGCACTGATGGGCGGGCTTTAGCACTGCTCTAGTCTATAAAATGGCTAGGCAGCGCTAAAGCCGGCCAATCAGTGACGGTGACGTCACCGAACACACTTCTGGGCAGAAGCCTCCGCCCAGCAGTGTGTTATGGTAAATCAAAGAGCCCTTGCCCTGTGCGATCAACCAACAGATCTAAGAGCAAAAATGCTATGGAAACCTCTACTGCTACAACATTAAAAGATTTTGAGGCGGACTGAGGATCTGTACCAATCACCATCAAAAAACAGTGGGTAGCAGTTAAAAGGGTTGTCCAAAAAAAATTATTCTTCAGTTTTTAAACCAGCACCTGGATCTGAATACTTTTGTAATTGCATACAATTAAAAATTTAGCATAACCACACTTATTCAATAAAATGTATTTGTATAGTGTCACCTGTTGTGATAGGGAGAGCATGGACACACCTCCTCAGCTGAAGCAGAAAAGACACCCCCCTTGAGTTGTCAGCTTGATATAAATCTAGCAGAGCAATGAATGGGGAGATCTCTGGATCCATGTGAGGTACCGGGCTCGTTCTAGCTTTTTACTATGTACTATTTCATTTTTTACATTAATCTCGGGATAACCTCTTTAATGGGTTAAGGGAAATACCTCCGGACGTGGTCACAGCAGGAACCATGGAAAGTTTTAAATAGAGCTTAGATGAATTCCTAAAAGTAAATAACATTAATGCTTATGAAAAGGTGTAGAAATCTGTGTCTTACTCCCCTTTTTTTAAAATTTGTGTCCCTTCCATCCCGTGGTTGAACTTGATGGACTCACAGCATATGTCTTTTTTCAACTGTATTAACTATTAACTAGTGTTGAGGGAATTGGAGTGGACTTCAATCCAAATTTCAGGGAAATTTGATTTGCCACAAAGCCAAATTTCCTCGTGCCTCATGGTACTGAATTTTACCTTAATGGCTTTTAAAAAAATTTAAAAATCATACTTACTGTACCTTATCCATTTGATTACAATTAGCCAGCCACCACCATCTTGATTGAAGATCTCACACAAAATCCCGTGTAAGGTGATGTATGACGTCACCATGCCAGTCTACGTGATGACTAGATTTTCAATCAAGATTGATGCCACATGTTGAGATCAAATGGATGAGGTAAGTATAATTTAATTTTTTGAATTTTTTTTTATTTTACACTATAATATCAATGTCAGATTCCATGATCAGCTATGAACACAGCATCTGAGGGGTACAATAACAGGGAGCGGCGCAATCGCACCCACTATTGCTTCGTGATAAAGTAATTTGTCTCAAAGTAGAAATGAGCAAATTGATTCTTTAGAATCACAATTGTACCAGAATTTTATTTTTTTTTGGATTCATTAGAATCAGAATTTCTTGAGAAAAAAATTGGAAGGTGAGAAAGAGAGACAGAGAGAGAGAGAGAAAGAGAAATGTGGAGAGATATTTATGCAGAATCAATTTGTTCCTCAATAGAATCTCAGGGTTGATTCTACAGATGAGTGAATCATCCTAAATTCGCTTTGGCGAATGTTCGACGAATTTATGACAAGATTCGTTCTTAATACAAATTTATTCGGTCGAATTTTCATTCAAAAATAATCATTGTTTTGCGAATATTCCTACACAAATTACGAACATACAGTCAGCGTTGTTAAAAGTACGCAATACGTAAGTATTAGCGTACAAAGTGTGTACGAATCCTTAGCGTACTATTAACTTGCGATTGCGTCATACGCACGAGGCTAGGCCGCAGCTTACAGTCTTTAGAGGCAGTCCATATGAAAAGTAAGGTGCTAGCTACAAGTGTATCTCAATAAATTAGAATATCATCAAAAAGGTTTTTTTTTTTCAGTTATTCAATTCAAAAAGTGAACCCCATATATTATATAGAGTCATTACAAACAGAGGGAACTTTTTCAGATGTTTATTTCCAACCGAGGAAAACCCAAAAGTCATTATCACAGAAAATTAGAATATTATATTAGACCAACTGTAATTTTTTTTTAAAGAGGACCTTTCACCACTCCTGACACATGTTTTAATAGCTACATGCATCCCCCGTGTAATAACAATTCTGGGGCATCTATTCTTATGTCTGTATGTTGTGCTATTCCTTCATTATTCCTGCTAGAAGTTATGAATGAATTGCTATTATTCTTCAGTACGGGTATAGAGGGGAGGTAACCTTTTTTTTTTGGGGGGGGGGTTGTTCCTGCACAGTATGACAATGGCAGCACTGTTTAGATAGATTGAGTCTGGGCAGGTACACCCCCAACTGGTTACCTCCCCTTTGTAGCTATTAAAACAGGTGTCAGGAGCGGGGAGAGGTCCTCTTTAAACTCAGAAATGTTGGCCAAATTAAAAGTCTGTCCAGTAAATGCCCTCAATACATGAATGACGGCATCAGTGCGGCAATGTGTCCTGGAGGCGATCAGCATGTGGACCTGCAGAGGAGTTATGGAAGCCCAGGTTGCTTTGATAGCGGCCTTCAGCTCGTCTGCATTGTTGGCTCTGGTGTCTCTCATAGATTCTCTATGGGGTTAAGGTCAGGCGAGTTTGCTGGCCAATCAAGCACAGTGATACTGTGGTTATTAAACCAGGTATTGGTACTTTTGGCAGTGTGGACAGGTGCCAAGTCCTGCTGGAAAATAAAAATTCCATCTCCAAAAAGCTTGTCAGCAGAGGGAAGCATGAAGTTCTCTAAAATTTCCTGGTAGACGGCTGCACTGACTTTGGTCTTGATAAAACATAGTGGACCTACACCAGCAGATGACATGGCTACTGAAACCATCACTGATTGTGGAAACTTCACACTAGACCTCAAACAGCTTGCATTGAGTGCCTCTCCACTCTTCCTGCAGACTCTGGGACCTTGATTTACTTTCATCTGAGGACAACACCTTTGACCACTTAGAACAGTCCAGTTCTTTTTCTCCATGGCCATTTCGCTTCTGGCATTGTCTATTAGTCATGAGTGGCTTGACACATGGAATGCGACACTTGTAGACCATGTCCTGGATACATCTGTGTGTGGTGGCTCTTGATGCACTGACTCCAGCAGCAGTCCACTCCTTGTGAATCTCCCCCAAATTTAGGAAAGGCCTTTTCTTAACAATTCTCTCAAGGCTGCGGTTCTCCCTGTTGCTTGTGCATCTTTTTCTACCACCCTTTTCCTTCCACTCACCTTTCCATTAATATGCTTTGATCCAGCACTCTGTGAACAGCCAGCTTCTTTAGCAATGACCTTTTGTGGCTTACTCTCCTTGTGGAATGTGTCAATGACAGCCTTCTGGACATCTGTCAAGTAAGCAGTCTTCCCCATGATTGTGTTGCCTACTGAACCAGACTAAGGGACCTTTTTAAAGGCTTAGGAAGCCTTTTCAGGTGTTTTAGGTTAATTATTCTAATTACCAGTCTAGCGCTGTCTATCAAATACAGAAAGGGGCGTGATTAGAGACAGGGGACGTGCCTCGGGCTCCGATGGCTCATTTGCATACTTTTTAAAGTTTAAATTTCTACACGACCGCTGCGCAGAACTCTGCATGAAAGGTATGATTTTAAAAGTTGTCACTAGGCCTTGTAACCTATGTATTTAAATACATAGGTTACAACCTAGTGACAGAGCCTCTTTAACTTAGTTATATATTGCTGCCCATCAGATTTACAGTGCTATATATTTTTTTTTCATAACTTGGACAACCTCTTTAAGCATTCAGGCTCTTAATTTTATACAGCTACACTAATATAATAGATCTTTTCACAAAATGACAAACCTATCAACAGCTTTAACTTTAATGAAAGGCAAGCTAATTATCTGGAGAAGCTCCACCATGAGCACCATCAACACTGTGAAAATTGAAGGTCCATGCATTTCATAACAGTGATAACACAGACTTCTTTTTTTCTTCCTGTCATGCAACTGACAGCAGGACACATAATATATTGCGTAGGAAGGGATACGTAAAAGTATAATTTCTATCTTTCCCCACATTCCTTTCAAATCCTACTGCAAGAAATTTCTACTACTATGCACCTGCTATTCATCAACTGTGAGAATTATTGATGGGAGCATAGATACATACATTATTCATCATTGGGAAAGATAAATTACTAAAGTTTGAGGTCCCTAATTAAAATATACAAAACTTTATATATAAACTTTAGAATTCAGTAAAGAAAGTTCTTCATTTGCATTTAGCAGGCTTTATTTAGTACTAGCAGAAAGACCCGGCTTCGCCTGGGTATATTTCATCTATTTCATTTAATGTTTCTGTGTGTCGTTGCAGAGAGAAAGTCATCCTCCCTCCCATCCCTGCAGCTTACAGATGTTGATTTTTACCTTCAATTGTTCAATCTCCATTGGCTGCGGAGTGGGAGGGGTCATGGCCTGACTGAGTCGGGGGCGTGACATTGAAAGACCTAGGGTAGGGTTTTAAGTCCTTCTTTTGATGGTGGCCAGAATTACAGGTCGATGCCATGGTAATTTATGAGGACACGCCATGGGTAACAGTGGAAGAAAACATTGCTTTGCACGGTATATTTAATCTATTTCATTTAATGTTTCTGTATGTTGTTGTAGAAAGAAATCCAACTTCCCTCCCACCCCTGCAGCTGACAGAAGTTGATTTTTACCTTCATTTTTTCAATCCCCGTTGGCTGCGGAGTGGGAGGGGGCGTGTCCTGACAGAGTCGGAGCGTGGTTTCGCGAGATCTGGGGCGGGGGTCAGAGTGGCATGAATTACAGGTCGATGACATGGTAATTTATGGGGACCCGCAATGGGTAGCAGTGGAAAAAAACATCTTTTATTAGTACTGAATGGTCGTAGTCTAAAATTAGTCAATTTCATCTACGATTTTTGTGTGTCATTGCAGAGAGAAATTCACCCTCCCACCCCTGCAGCTGATCTTTTTCAATCCCCGTTGCCTGCGGAGTGGGAGGGGGCATGGCCTGGCAGAGTTGGGGGTGTGGATTATCAAGATGCTTCGAACGGTTGTAGTCTGAAATTAGTCTATTTCATCTAAAATTTTGTGTGTCATTGCAGAGAGAAATTCACCCTCCCACCCCTGCAGTTGACAGAAGTTTATTTTTCCCTTCATTTTTTCAATCCCTGTTGGCTGCGGAGTAGGAAGGGGCGTGACCTGACACAGTTGGGGGCGTGGCTTAACAAAGCGCTTCGCATAGGTGATTTAATCTATTTCATTTAATGTTTCTGTGTGTCGTTGCAGAATGGCTGCGGAGTGAGAGGGGGCGTGGCCTGACAGAGACGGGGCGTGGCTTAGCAAAAGGCTTCTAACGGTTGTAGTCTATAATCAGTCTATTTCATCTAAAATTTTTGTGTGTCGTTGCAGAGAGAAATTCACCCTCCCACCCCTGCAGCAAACAGAAGTTTATTTTTACCTTCATTTTTTCAATTCCCGTTGGCTGCGGAGTGGGAGGGGGCGTGACCTGACAGAGTCGGGGGCGTGGATTAGCAAGACGCTTCGCATGGGTGGATTTAATCTATTTTATTTAATGTTTGTGTGTGTTGTTGCAGAAAGAAAGTCAACCTCCCACCCATCCCTGCAGCTGACAGAAGTTGATTTTTACCTTTATTTTTTCAATCTCTGTTGGCTGCGGAGTGAAAGGGGGTGTGGCCTGACAGAGTTGGGGGTGTGGCTTAGTGAGACCTGGGGCGGGGGTTTTAAGTACTTCTTTTAGGGTGGCCTGAATTAAAGGTCGATACCATGCTTATTTATGAGCCCACGCAATAGGCAGCAGTGGAGGAAAACATCTTTTATTACTACTGAACTGTAGTAATAGAAAAAAACATAAGTTATATTTATGGTAACTGGAATACCTTTAACAGTGTCAGTAAATAGAAATGGATGAGATCCTCAGCTGCTGATAATTACCTGGTTGTTATGGAAACCTGCCCTCCCTGTGTGGCTTTGCAGAGAATGGCAGTTGGAGTTTAAAACCAAAGCTCCCAGTTGTAATGTTGGCTAATGGAGATCATATTTTGGGAATATCTCGGGAACGGTACGTCCTAGAGAGATGAGACCTGGTCTAAAACCTTCCCGGACACCTGATGTACCTGTGTGCCGAATTTGGTGAAAATCGGTCCAGTAGTTTGGTCGCGCATAGAGAACAGACAGACAGACAGACAGACAGAAATTCATTTTTATATTATTAAGAGATAGTATATATTCCTATGAACAGGTTTATATATATACATATCATGATTAGAGAGCTTTTTATGTAAGTGACTTCATATCCTATCATAAAAAATCTTCTGCTTTAACTCCTTAATGACCAGCCTAAACTGGGCATCTGTGGCCAAGCATTTTTTTAAATGTTTTCATCATCGCATTCCGGGAGTTATAATGTTTTTTATTTTCCCGTCGAAATAGCCTTATGAGGGCTTTTTTGTGAAAAGCTGAAGGTTTTAATTGCAGAATTTTGGGGTACACATAGCTCATTGATTATCTTTTATTAACCTTTTTTGAGGAGAAGGAACAACAATAACTTTAATGAATTTGTACACTGCAAATTCTGCAACTTTTGTGGCATAAGTAACATGCTAAATTTATTCTGTGGGTTAGTGCAATTACAATGATAACAAATATATGTAGTTTTTTAAACTTTACTATCTTTGCACAATAAAAACCTATTTTGGTGTGCATAAAGCTTTTTGAGCGTTTTTCATTCCATTTTTTGTGATAATTTTAGCAAAGGTTTTTTGAATTCTTTTTTATGGGGCTCATCATGCGGGATAAATTGCAGGATAATTACATAGTGTGGGTAGTTATGAACACAGTAAATACAAATATGTGGAGGGAATTTTATTTTTGCAACTTTTTAGTTGAAAAGCAATTTTTTTTCAATCTCAGTCAGACTTTAACATTGAGATTTCTGTATTTTTTTTTTACTAAAAATGTATATCACTTTTATTTTTACCACTTATTAGTCCCACAAGTGGAATTTGACATGCAATCCATTGATCACTTACCTAGTACACTATACTACTTATGTAGTACAGTATACTATATACTGTCAGTACGATACTGACAAGCACCTCTGGCCTGGGGGTCTTCATTAAGCTTAGCCAAGTTTTTAATAAAACTACTCGCAATATTGAAGTCATCTCTGGAATTTTATTTGAAATCTTGACATATGACAGTCAGTACATACTTACTGAAATTTCCGATTCCTAAAAAACCTCTTTTGTGTTTCTGGAAGACACACCTCCTTCCTCATCATGACATGGGGAAACATTAGTATTATATCTCATAAACCAAAAAGAACTCTACCTATTAAAACATAACATTTAATGAAATCGATAATAAAAATCCACAAATGTGGATGGAGATAATCTCTACTTGAGAAAACTGGCAGATTGAGGGAGTATAGGCGAGGACCAACAGGACAGAAAAGACAACACAGCACTGACCCTAGTACGGCCCTTTTTATGGCTGTGCCCAGGGGAACACCCTGATGGTGGGTGGCCCCTGTCCTCGTACCTAGGCCTAACTATCCCTGAATTTCCCTCACAACATATACATACAAAACAGAATACATAAACAAAAACATGCAAAACAGTCCCAGGATGTCACAGTATCCCAACGCGTTTCCCCACACTTGGTTCCTCAGGGGACAGATATATAGGGACAGTTCAATGAAGATAGATACACCAAACAAAAACACAAAACACTACACACCTATTAAAGCGCCTGGGAACGAATAATAGATATGATAATTACAATACCATGCAAAGGTTACCTAGACTACATGTTCATTGTTAGAAGATATCATAGTGCCAATAGTACACAAAAAACTCTCCCACCGATACTAGCTATACATAGGAGGTAAACACAAAACGTATCCAGATAATTACATTGGTATGTATGCGTATGTTAACACGTGCGTTTGTTCATATTCGCACAATGCGTGTGTAATATAATACAAAAACCCTGTACATTAGCACGTGCATTTGTTCATATTCGCACAATGCGTACGTAGTAACGTATCAACCATCAATGCCCAATATACACCCTGCCTCTGGTGTTTGTGGCTGGTGTGTTATCAAGCAATTTATATATATTTCAATTTATATGTTCACAATACTTAACATGCTACTAAGGAGGCGTGTATTCACACATATGTACACCCTGTCTCTTTGATGTTTATGGCTGGTGTGTACATTACTTAGGCAATCTGTGTATGTTCACACGTGTATCTTCTAACAATGAACATGTAGTCTAGGTAACCTTTGCATGGTATTGTAATTATCATATCTATTATTCGTTCCCAGGCGCTTTAACCCTTTCAGTACCGGGCCACTTTTCACCTCAAATCCCAGACCGTTTTTTGCAAATCTGACATGTGTGGTAATCTGACTTTATGTGGTAATAACTTTGGAACGCTTTTACTTATCCAGGCAATTCTAAGATTGTTTTCTCGTCACATATTGTGCTTCACGATAGTAGTAAATTTGTGGCAAAATATTTTATTTTTATTTATTAAAAAATACCAAATTTACCAAAAATTTGGAAAAATTTTCAAATTTCAAAATTTCAGTTTATCTACTTTCAAAATACATAGTAATACCTCCAAAAATAGTTATTATTTTACATTCCCCATATGTATACTTTATGTTGGCATCATTTTATAAATGTCATTTTACTTTTTTGGGATGTTAGAGGGCTTAGAAGTTTAGAAGCCATTTTTCAAATTTTCAACAAAATTTCCAAATCATTTTTTTAAGCACCAATTCAGATATAAAGTGATTTTGAGGGGCTTACATAATGGAAACCACCCATAAATGACCCCATTTTAGAAACTACACCCCTCAAATTATAAAAAACTGCTGTTACAAACTTTGTTAACCCTTGAGGTGTTCCACAAGAATTAATTGAAAATGGAGGTGAAATTTCAAAATTTCACTTTTTTGGTAGATTATTCATGTTAATAATTTTTTTCTTGCAAAACAGCAAGGGTTAACAGCAAACTAAACCTCAATATACATTACTCTGATTCTGCAGTTTACAGAAATACCCTATATGTGGTGGTAAACCTCTCTATGGGTTTGTGGCAGTGGTCAGAAGGAAAGGAG
Organism: Rhinella marina; assembly: GCA_900303285.1. Lineage (NCBI taxonomy): Eukaryota > Metazoa > Chordata > Amphibia > Anura > Bufonidae > Rhinella > Rhinella marina. The sequence goes on from ONZH01012779.1 coordinate 16,101, forward strand.
CACCATATGGATTTTGGAGGCAGATTTTGCTAGAATGGTTTTTAGGCACCATTTTGTAATTGAGAGACCCTGACGTACCCCTACAGTGGAAACTCTCAAAAAGTGACCCCATTTTGGAAACTACACCCTGCAAAGAATATATTACTGGCCACTTTGACCCCCTAAGCGTTTTATGGAATTTGGAAACACTTGGCTGTGAAAATGAAAAGTTTCATTTCTTCCAATAAAAATGTTGCTTTAGCCCCAAATTTTTCATATTCACAAGGGGTAACAGGAGAAAAGCACCCCATAATTTGTTCCCCATTTTCTCCTGAATACGGCAACACCCCATATGTGGTGGTAAACTTCTGTGGGGGCACATGGCAGGACTCAGAACAGAAGGAGCGCCATATGGATTTTGCAGCACAGATTTTGATGGATTGGTTTGCGGGAGCCATTGATTTTAATTTTTTTGAGTTATTGTCTTAAGTGAGGGCTCATTTTTTGTGGGACGAGGTGATGTTTTCATTGGTACCATTTTGGGGTACATAAGACTTTTTGATCGCCTGTTATTACACTTTTTGTGAGGCAAGGTGAAAAAAAATGGCTGTTATGGCATAGTTTTTAAAAAAAATTTTTTATAGCATTCACCTGGGGGGCCATCTCATGTAATATTTTTATAGAGCAGGTTGTTACGGATGCGGCGATACCCAATATGTGTAACTTTTTTATTTTTGGAAAGTTTTACACATTAGATGCATTTTAGAACAGAATAAGATCATTATTTTGTGTTGCCATTTTCAAAGAGCCATATTTTTTTCAGTTTTCAGGCGATTGTCTCAGGTAGGGTATCATTTTTGCGGGACAAGATGACGGTTTGATTGGTACCATTTTGGGGTAAATACGCCTTTTTGATCGCCTGCTATTACACTTTTTGTAAGGGAAGGTGACCAAAAAATGTCTGTTTTGGCAGGTTTTTTTAAAGTTTTTTTTTTCAGCATTCGCCTGGGGGGCCATCTCATGTAATATTCTTATAGAGCAGGTTGTTACGGACGCGGCGATACCCAATATGTGTAACTTTTTTATTTTTGGAAAGTTTTACACATTAGATGCATTTTAGAACAGAATAAAATCATTATTTTGTGTTGCCATTTTCAAAGAGCCATATTTTTTTCAGTTTTCAGGCGATTGTCTCAGGTAGGGTATCATTTTTGCGGGACAAGATGACGGTTTGATTGGTACCATTTTAGGGTAAATACGCCTTTTTGATCGCCTGCTATTACACTTTTTGTAAGGGAAGGTGACCAAAAAATGTCTGTTTTGGCAGATTTTTTTAAATTTTTTTTTCAGCATTCGCCTGGGGGGCCATCTCATGTAATATTTTTATAGAGCAGGTTGTTACGGACGCGGCGATACCCAATATGTGTAACTTTTTTATTTTTGGAAAGTTTTACACATTAGATGCATTTTAGAACAGAATAAAATCTTTTTTTTGTGTTGCCATTTTCAAAGAGCCGTATTTTTTTCAGTTTTAGGCGATTGTCTCAGGTAGGGTATCGTTTTTGCAGGACAAGATGACGGTTTGATTGGTACCATTTTGGGGTAAATACGCCTTTTTGATCGCCTGCTATTACACTTTTTGTAAGGGAAGGTGACCAAAAAATGTCTGTTTTGGCACGTTTTTTTAAATTTTTTTTTCCAGCATTTGCCTGGCGGGGTGGATGATGTGATATTTTTATAGAGCCGGTCGATACGGACGCGGCGATACCTAATATGTTTATCTTTCTTTTTTTTACCTTTTTTTTACAATTTTTTTTAACTTTTTTTTGGAAAATGGCTTTTTTTTTTTTTACTTGAAACTTTTATTATTATTTTTTTTTAGGAAACTTTATTTTTTAACTTTTTTTTCCACTTTAACTTTTGGGGGTCTGATCCCCTTTACAATGCATTACAATACTTTTGTATTGTAATGCATTGGCTGTAAGTGTATTACTCAATGTAATACACTTACAGACTGCTTCCTGTGCGATCCAGGGGGCTGGATCGCACAGGAACGCAGGGATAGCAGCCACGATGCCTAAGGAAGGCATCGGGCTGCTATCCGAGCCATCGGGTCCCTGTCACAGCAGCGCGGGGACCCGATGGCCCCCCCCGCTCGCCATCCTGAGATCTTTTCTCTCCCGCACACCGCATGTGCCGCGGTCAGCGCTGACCGCGGCACATGAAGGGTTAATGCGCCGGCATCGGTGTTTTCACCGATGCTGGCGCATTCAGCAGGGGTCCGGCACTTGGGCACAGCCGGACCCCCGCCGCTGATCGGGCGGGTGTAGCTCCTGCGCCCGCCCGATCAGAGCGCCGTACATGTACGGCGCTGGGACTTGCGGCAGTGATTTTTGCGCTGTACATGTACGGCGCCGGTACTGTAAGGGTTAATAGGTGTGTAGTGTTTTGTGTTTTTGTTTGGTGTATCTATCTTCATTGAACTGTCCCTATATATCTGTCCCCTGAGGAACCAAGTGTGGGGAAACGCGTTGGGATACTGTGACATCCTGGGACTGTTTTGCATGTTTTTGTTTATGTATTCTGTTTTGTATGTATATGTTGTGAGGGAAATTCAGGGATAGTTAGGCCTAGGTACGAGGACAGGGGCCACCCACCATCAGGGTGTTCCCCTGGGCACAGCCATAAAAAGGGCCGTACTAGGGTCAGTGCTGTGTTGTCTTCTCTGTCCTGTTGGTCCTCGCCTATACTCCCTCAATCTGCCAGTTTTCTCAAGTAGAGATTATCTCCATCCACATTTGTGGTTTTTATTATCGATTTCATTAAATGTTATGTTTTAATAGGTAGAGTTCTTTTTGGTTTATGAATTATGATTACGAATGCCCTACCATATCGTTATACTATCTGATTGGGAATTATATGATTAGTATTATATCCCCTGATTCAGTTGTTACCCATGCTGTATCTGTCAAGCTGTCATAGTAAGGCTCCTTCAAATCTGCAAAACGGAAAAGCACTGCAGCCACCTACGGTCTAACCATATCTGCTAATTTGCTGTATCAGTATTAGAGATGATCGAATCGAATCTGACGAAGTGGAATTCGATCCGAATTTCAGGAAAAATTCGATTCGCAACTAAGTCGAATTTCCTAGCATTTCGTGGTAGCGAATCTTCTTTTTTTTTTCTAAAATGGCTGCAAGCACATTGCATGACATGGAGCAAAGAACTCTGGGAGAAAAAAGGAAACACCCACAATGGGATCACATGCAGACATGTAGCCAATTAGCAGCCAGCCAGATCCTGTGATGTCACAGCCCTATAAATATCCCTGCACTCCTCGATTCAGTCATTTGCCATTGGACTTAGTGCAGGGACAGACGTGAGAAGCGCTAGGGAAAGTGATAGCAAAACCTTGTTAAAGAAAAGAAAGAAGTTTGAGGAGTTCAGGGATAGATAATCAGAACTGCAGGGAAATGATAGGAAGGATTTTTACACAGAATCAATGCAGGGAAATCGCGATTCTGTTAAACTGAGCAGCAGTGACTGGGCATTGGTGTTAGCCTGTTACATACTACACTCAGTTTTAAAGGCTGTTTTGGGGTTCTTTATTCAAAAATGCACCACTTGTGTTCCTTGTTGCAGTGCAGTAACAGGGTCAAAGCTTTGTTTAGGGTACATATAAATATAAATATAAATATATATATATATATATATATATATATATATATATATATATATATATATATATATCTTTTGGGTTGTGTTTGGGAAAAAAAAATTTAATCCGTGATTGGCAGCTTGTACATTTTAAAGAAATAGTCGCAGCGTCAGTCGCCAAACAAACAGAAAAGCGACATATAGTGTGTAGTGCGGTGCAGTAACCCATTGCTACGCCATATAGTGTGTAGTGCAGTGCAGTAACCCAGTGTTACCCCACTCTGTGGGTGTCGTTATTTTTAAAAGAAATACTTAAGCCGTTCTGTGGTGCTTGCTGTTTCTACAAACGTTTTTGGAGTGTGTTAGAAAACCCGAAAAGCCCATCTAGTGTGTAGTGCTGTGCAGTAACCCATTGTTAACCCACTCTGTGGGTGACGTTATTTCTAAAAGAAATAGTTAAGCTGTTGTGCAAGGCAGTGAGCAAGGTATATTTTTTAGTGGGTTTCTTAATTTCCTTTTATTTTAAATTTTTTATCAAATAGTATGTCAGACAGAGAGCTGACAGGCCCTTCACAGGGGAGGGGCAGTGGCACAAATGTTTCTGGAACAGGCACAGGTCGCAGCAGAGTAAGGGGGCGTGGTAGCAGGGGTCACTTTGAGAGGCCTGAGTTCCCGGTGTTATCTAGAGGTCGTGTTTTGAACAGAAACCCAGCGGTTCTTGGATGGTTGACCCGGTCTTCGACTTTGTCGCAAATGACCTCAGACACCCCCAGTCACATAAGCATGGTGGCAGCAGCAGCAGCATGACATCAGCACCCTGCCACCCGTCATTGAAGATCCGCTGGACTACTGGGCAGCCAAACTAGATTTGTGGCCGCAACTGGCCAAGTTTGCTCTGGAAAAGCTGTTCTGCCCGTCCAGTAGTGTGGCATCAGAGCGGGTGTTTAGTGCGGCGGGGGCCATAGTTACCCCAAGGAGAACTCGCCTGTCCTCCTAAAATGTGGAGAGACTGACCTTTGTTAAGATGAATCAGGCATGGATCAGCCAGGATTTCCAACCACCAACGCCTGATGAGTCACATTAGATCATTCATGTTTTTTATGACTGTTTCTTCTGGCTGGCTACCTGCCTCACCAAATACTCTGATGCTGCCACCCGCCTGATGCCACACATCTGATGCTCCTTCTTACACCCACAATCGTCAGCGGGTAGTGTTATTGCCAACCACCTCCCCACACTGTCGTCGTGCTACTCTATAGTCTGCTGATGCTGCTGCTGCCTACATAATGTCATCGTACCATTCTGTAGTCTGCCCATGCTGCCTTTTCGGCCTTACAAACTATGTTACTATGTTACTATGACATTTGATATTTCTTCGGTGGGCCTCTGACTCGGAAATTAAAATTGACAACGGTTGACACTTGTTCTACGTCAATTTCTCTGGCACAGACATTAGTGGTTATGAGAACTTTTACCTTCCTATCTCTTCGTACCACCCTGGCCTCTAAATTCTACTCCTGCTGCAACTTCCACACTCTGTCATTGTGCCACTCTGTGGCCTCCAAATTTTACGACTGCTACTGCCACTTCCACACTCTGCCATTGTGCCACTCTGTGGCCTCCAAATTCTACTGCTGCCACTTCCACGGTCTGTCATTGTGCCACTCTGTGGCCTCAAAATTCTAACAGTACTGCTGCCACTTGCACACTGTGCAGGTCAAACTTGACAACGGTTGACACTTGGTCTACATCAATTCCTCGGGCACAGACATTAGTGGTGATGAGAAATTTTCCCTTCCCATCTCTGTCGTCATGCCACTCTGGCCTCATAACCTCATCATGCCACTCCGGCCTGACCTCATAATTCTGCTACTACGGTTGCTGCCACTTGCCCACTCTATTGTTGTGCCACTGTGTGGCCTCATAATGCTACAGCTACTGCCACTGCCACCTATATACTGTCGTCATTCCACTCTGTGGTCTCCTGATGCTACAGCTGCTGCCACTGCCTCCTATATACTGTCATCGCGCCGCTCTGTGGTCTCCTGATGCTACAGCTGCTGACACTGCTTCCTCTACTCTGTCGATGTGCCACTGTGTAACTTCATAGCTCTTCACTACTGTCATTTGCAGTCTTTTCATTGGGCCTGTCTGTGACTGCGAAATTCTACTGACTGACGTTTTCATTCTTGTCGGGCCACTCTGTCATTGTGCCACTGTGTGACCTCGTAATTCTGCACTACATTCATTTGCAGTCTTTGCATTGGGCCTGTGTGTGACTGCAAAATTCTACTGACTGACGTTTTCATTCTTGTCGGGCCACTCTCTCATTGTGCCACTGTGTAACCTCATAGTTCTTCACTACTGTCATTTGCAGTCTTTTCATTGGGCCTGTCTGTGACTGCAAAATTCTACTGACTGACGTTTTCATTCTTGTCGGGCCACTCTGTCATTGTGCCACTGTGTGACCTCGTAATTCTGCACTACTGTCATTTGCAGTCTTTGCATTGGGCCTGTCTGTGACTGCAAAATTCTACTGATTGACGTTTTCAATCTTGTCCACCTACTCTGTCGTTGTGCCACTGTGTAACTTCATAGTTCTTCACTACTGTCATTTGCAGTCTTTTCTTTGGGCCTGTCTGTGACTGCAAAATTTTACTGATTGACGTTTTCAATCTTGTCCACCTACTCTGTTGTTGTGCCACTGTGTAACTTCATAGTTCTTCACTACTGTTATTTGCAGTCTTTTCATTGGGCCTGTCTGTGACTGCGAAATTCTACTGATTGACGTTTTCAATCTTGTCCACCTACTCTGTTGTTGTGCCACTCTGTGGTCTCCTGATGCTACAGCTGCTGTCACTGTCTCCTATACACTGTCGTCGTGCCATTCTGTGGTCTCCTGATGCTGCTGTCACTGCCATCTTCACACTGTCTGGGGGGGGGCTCTGCTAGTTTAATCGTGTAATAGAACATGTTCTATAAGAAATCTATGTGGAATCAGGGAATTGGTGTAAAAAAGTGCACTCTTTCACTCTATAGTAGGATCTTGGGCCTCTGCATGGTTCTTTATAGCTGGTGCTAACATTGACCTGTAAGGCTGAGTTCAGACTTGAGTTATTTGGTGAGTTTTGGCCCCATAACTGCCCAAATACGTAACGTGTGCAGCGATTCTAAGAGCGACGCCTGTTATCTGACTGTCATACTAGCTCACAGTATTGTTTCACTACCACAGCAGACTCCCAATGAGTGTTACTGCAAGGCACAGTGTTCTATACCACTATACAGGCTCTCTTTTTTAACGCAATTCGCCACAAATTTATTCGGATCGAAACAAATCTTTCCGGAAAATTCAGTGAACCAGCCGAATCGAATTTTTGAAAAAATCTCTAAACAGTATGATGAGGCATAACGAAAAAGAAGGTAAGAGATGAGCGTACAGTTGACAGGCAGAATCTAAGTTTATATTTAAACTTCATTCTCCGTATCTCCATGAAAGTATGATTACAGTGATACCACATTTTTGTAGTTTTCCTTTCACTTTAGTACTTAAAAAAAATATTTTTTATTTTTTTTTGTCTTGTCATATTCTGATTTTTGGATCCCTTTTATTAAATTTTTGGGGAGATGAAGCAACAAAAAAAAACCTGGCAAATCAGCCATTTTGATTAATATTTTTATTTTATGGGATCTATGCTTTTATATTATATAATATAATATAATATAATATCTCAGGCATTTTGGGATATGTCAATGCTAATAATGTTATTGTTTTTTATTTATTTATTGTAATATGGGGGAGATTTGTATTTTTAGCTTTAATTTTTTTATATTTTTAAAACTTTTTAAAACTTTTTTTTCCAAACCTCTTTAACTCTCCTAGTGTAATATGAAATAGTTAATTGCTTTACCCTTTGGTGAAGCCTATAGTAGATGCAATATGCTCCTATTGAGCCATGCCATAAAAACATCACAATGACAGGCCTTGGAGCCTTCAGAAGGCCAAAGCTGCCATAGCAACTGAACAACTTAGTCTTTCTTGGTGTGGGAGAGAGCCACTTGGTCCCCGGGAGCACAGTGCTCCCAGGAAAAGACCGCTCATATGGCGTGGTCACAATCGACCATGGTATCTGAGGGGTTAAATGCCTGTGATTGGCATTATTGCTGATCACGGACAATGCCTCCAGGTATCTACTGTGTTAAAAAAGGCACCCAGTGCTATCTTTAATTCCCTGACTTGTGCTTTACATGTACAGTGCAAGTCATGAAGAGGTTAATTAATCTCCCTTAATTATATTTATAAATATAACTTGATCATAAGAATACATAATAACAGAATTGTAACCTTTTTGGTTGCAATGTCTCTGGTTTAAGTTGTAATTAGCTTCTCTTTGTTTTTGCCTTCTCTAAGTGTCACCAAATCAATCTATTTCGTCAACCTATATTCCTCTTTTCTCTTTTATCTTTATATGTTCTAGTATATGATCTATACTCATTTATCAAAAATCTTCCCTTTTTGGTGGTAGATCACTTCTTCTTTTCCTTCTGATCTATAAACCAGTGACTGTCAATTTAGAGCTATTTGTGTAAGATGCATTACAAAAGTTTTGGATTTGCCAAAATTAGAATCTTTTGGGAAATTTATAATGAATTAACTTAATGTAGAATTGACTCAATCATATCTACCTCCAGTAGCAATCAGCTGAAGTGTAAATGCAGCTCTGGATTAAAATGTAAGTTGTGACTCAAGATGATTACAGATAGGTAATGCAATGTACATTCTTTGCAAATTTACTTTTTAGTATGTTTTATAATTAGCTTTTATTTACAGTGAGCTATAAAATTAGGTTTAAAGGTTAACATTAATAGTATATACAATAAATGCTCATGCACTTACTGTATATTAACTATTTTGTACATGTACCTGTATTTTCTTGTGTTAAGGCAAATTGTTATAGGGAATCAGTCAACTTCAAACCTACCCCCAAACTAGAGTCAGCAGTGTATATCGTCAATGATGTGGAGTCTTCACACTTTGATGAACCAGTAAAGTGCATTGAGAGGGTTCCCAAGTTCATGCATGTAATGTAGAGGACTCAAAGAGGAGTCCTCTTAATGCATTTTACTGCTGGTTTGTGGGAGCACAACGTCATGATGCAAGCAAGTATGAAGATAAAAATTACATATTCAGACTCAGGGTCACATACTCTATATATAACTTACTATAGTTTACGTAGTGTTTTGGAGCTGACATATTCCCTTTAAGTCTGTCCAAACTGGACTTCATATATACAAGTATCCTGAGTCACTGGTAGTAAGTCTTCAAAGGTCTATCAAGCTCATTTCTTTTCATCAGATATGTAGAAGTACATTCAGACACCAAGGGTAATAGTTCTCCTATTTTAAATTCATTTGCAAATAAAAAAGAGATGGTAACAAATGTGAAAAGTACTTTGGTTTATAAATAGAGATGAGCGAGCACTAAAATGCTCGGGTGCTCGTTATTCGAGACAAACTTTTCCCGACGCTCGGGTGCTTGTCAATGGGAGACTCGAGCATTTTTGCAGGGGACCAAGGCTCTGCCTAGGGAAGGCTGGGTGAAAACCTGGAAACATCAGAAAATAATGGAAACACCACGGAAATGGACAGGAAACAGCAGGGGCAGCATGCATAGATGCCTCTGAAGCTGCCTAATCCCACCATTACCCCAAAAACTCAGGAAACAGCCTGGTGGTTACCCTCATGGCAATTGTGCTCACCCAGACCAAGAAAAGCGAGGCACGTACCGATCACATGTTAGGGAAGCACCCAACTAGGTGCAAAGAAAAATTGTTTGGAGAGAGGGCCTGTAGGTGGACCTCCGGAAAAATTGTTTAGAGAGAGGGCCTGTAGGTGGACCTCCGGAAAAGTTGTTTGGAGAGAGGGCCTGTAGGTGGACCTCCGGAAAAATTGTTCAGAGAGAGGGCCTGTAGGTGGACCTCCGGAAAAATTGTTTAGAGAGAGGGCCTGTAGGTGAACCTCTGGAAAAATTGTGGTAAAAGAGTGCCAGTTGGACCTCTAAAAAATGGCGTTTTTTGGATCAGCGTTAGGCAAAGACGACAAGGAGGAGGAGGAGTAAGAGGAGTAGAGAAGAGGAATCGGATACATAAGTAATGTTAATCTTTAGCTGCTTTCCCCCGGAGGAGATTTGAATTCCGGTGAAATCCAGGCTTTGTTCATTTTAATAAGCATCAGCCTATCAACGCTGTCAGTTGACAGGCAGGTACGCTTATCGGTGATGATACCACCAGCTGCACTGAATACCCGCTCTGACAACACGCTAGCGGCAGGGCAGGCCAGCACCTCCAAGGCGTACAGCGCCAGTTCAGGCCACGTGTCCAGCTTTGAAACCCAGTAGTTGTATGGAGCAGAGTGATCGGTCCGGACGTTGGTATGGTCAGCTAGGTACTCCCTCACCATCTTTCTGTAAAGCTCACCCCTACTCTGCCTAGACTGGGGACAGGTGACAGTATCTTGCTGGGGTGACATAAAACTGGCAAAGGCCTTAGAGAGCGTTCCCCTGCCAGTGCTGGACAAGCTGCCTGCTCGCCTCCTCTCCCCCACTACTTGGCCCACAGAACCATGCCTTCTGCTGCTAGCAGCGTCAGATGGGAAGGATTGTTTCAGCTTGTGCACCAGGGCCTGTTGATATTGATTCACTCTCATACTCCTTTCCTCTACAAGGATGAGAGTGGAAAGGTTCTGCTTGTACCGTGGGTCCAGGAGAGTAAACACCCAGTAATCGGTGTTTGAAAAAATTCTTCTAACGCGAGGGTCACGGGATAGGCAGCCTAACATGAAGTCTGCCATGTGCGCCAGAGTCCCAACACGCAAGCATTCCCTCTCCTCATTGGCCTGACTCTCCATTTCCTCCTCGTCCTCCAAGTCCTCCTCTTCACTGAGCACTGATACCCTCTTCTGTCTCGCCGACATTCTCCTCCTCTTCCTCCTCACCCTCATCCCCCTTCTCCGATACGTGCTGAGAAACAGACCGGAGGGTGCTCTGGCTACCAAGCGACGTATCTTCCTCCACCGTCTCTTGTGACAAGCGCAAAACATCTGACTTCATGCTGAGCAGTGAGTTTTTCAACAGGCAAAGCAGCAGGATGGTGAGGCTGATAATGGCGGCATCGCCGCTGACCATCTGTGTTGACTCCTCAAAGTTGCTCAACACCTGGCAGATATCAGACATCCACGTCCACTCCTCATTGTAGACTTGAGGAATCTGAGTGACCTGACTACCAGTTATGGTGGAAGTTGACATCTTGCAGTCTACAATCGCTCTGCGCTGCTGGTAAACTCTGGACAACATGTTTAATGTCGAATTCCATCTCGTGGGCACGTCGCACAACAGTCGGTGAGCGGGCAGTTGTAGGCGGCACTGCGCTGCCCTGAGAGTGGCAGCATCTGTGGTCGACTTGCGGAAATGCGCACAGATGCGGCGCACCTTGGTGAGCAAATCAGACAAATTGGGGTATGTCTTGAGGAACCGCTGAACTATTAGATTGAACACGTGGGCCAGGCATGGCACATGTGTCAGTCTGCCGAGTTGCAGAGCCGCCACCAGGTTACGCCCGTTGTCACACACAACCATGCCTGGCTTGAGGTTCAGCGGTGCCAGCCATAGATCGGTCTGCGCCGTGATGCCCTGTAACAGCTCTTGGGCGGTGTGCCTTTTGTCACCTAAGCTCAGCAGTTTGAGCACCGCCTGCTGGCGCTTACCCACGGCACTGCTGCTGCACCTAGAGCTACCGACTGAAGGCACCGTGCCCACGGATGGTAATTCGGAGGAGGAGGTGGAAAAGGAGGAGGGGTCGGAGGAGGAGGCATAGTACATCTGAGAGACCGTGACCGAGGTAGGCCCCGCAATCCTCGGTGTGGGCAGTACATGAGCGGCCCCAGGGTCAGTCTCGGCCCCAGCCTCCACCAAGTTAACCCAATGTGCCGTCAGTGATGCATAGTGTCCCTGCCCGGCAGCACTTGTCCACGTGTCTGTGGTTAGGTGGACCTTCTCAGAAACAGCGTTGGTCAGGGCACGGATGATGTTCTGTGACACGTGCTGATGTAGGGATGGAACGGCACATCGAGAAAAATAGTGGTGGCTGGGGACCGAATACCGAGGGGCAGCCACCGCCATGAGATTGCGAAAGGCCTCGGTCTTTACCAGCCTATAGGGCAGCATCTCCAGGCTCAGCAATTTGGAGATGTGGACGTTGAGGGCTTGGGCATGTGGGTGGGTGGAACTGTATTTCCTCTTGCGCTCCAGCGTCTGCTGTAAAGACAGCTGAACGCTGCGCAGGGACACATTGGTGGACGCTGTGGAGGATCGTGGAGGCGAAGGTGTGGTTTTCCGGCGGGAGGCGCTCATGTCGGGGTCCTGGGCAGGGGGTTGACTAGCAGAGGCAGCGAGTGACACAGGGGAAGGAGCAGTGGTGGGACCCGCAGGAGGTGGTGAACGGCCTTGGTTCCATTGAGTGGGGTGTTTAGCACTCATATGCCTGCGCATGCTGGTGGTGGTTAGGCTAGTAGTGGTGGCACCCCTGCTGATCCTGGTGTGGCACAGGTTGCACACCACAGTCCGTCGGTCATCCTCACTTTCTTTAAAGAACCTCCAGACTTGCGAACATCTAGGCCTCGCCACGGGAGCTTCACTACGTGAAACAGTTGCTGCTGATGCACCAGCTCTGGCCCTGCTTCTCCCTCTGGCCACACCACTGCCTCTTACAACCTGTTCTGGTGCAGCACTCGCCTCCGCCTCAGAAGCACTGTCTTCACTCGGCTTATCAACCCAGCTTGTGTCAGTCACCTCGTCATCCTCCGATTCCTCAGTCTGCTCCCCCCTCGGACTTCCTGCCCTGACAACAACTTCACCACTGTCTGACAACCGTGTCTCCTCTTCGTCCGACACCTCTTTACACACTTCTTTCACTAAGTCAACATTGTCATCATCATCACCCACAGACTGCGACAGTTGGAAAACTTGGGCATCGGGAAAGAGGTCAGCAGCAACCTGAGAAGTGGTTTGTGACTCTGGGAAGGGTCCAGAAAACAGTTCCTGAGAGTATGCCGGATCGCATTCCAAATTTTACTGGGAGGGGGCAGACTGGACAGAGGAGTGCTCCCTTGGGTAACGTGGGTGGACTGCGTGGAAGACTGGTGGACAAATTACTTGAAGCATTGTCCGCAATCCACGACGTCACCTGTTCGCACTGTTGTGGTTTCAACAGTCCTCTACCACGTGTCCCTGTAAGTTGAGACATGAAGCTAGGGAGTGTAGCTCTGCAGCGTTCCCCTGCTCCCTCATCAGCAGGTACTGTCTCACCCTGCCCAGGACCATGGCCTCTGCCTCCTGCAGTAATTGAATGCCCACGCCTTCGTCCTCCACCCTTAGCCCTGGGGTTCAACATTTTGTGTATATAAGTGTATTATATGTACAAAAAAAAAATGGGCCTGCTGTACTGAAACCCACAAACTTGTTCAATCTGAACAAGAAAATATATACGTGGATAAGTTAGAGCAAAATTACGTATGTTATTACGTACCGTGCAGTATGGAGCAATTACACTGAAACTATTAGATTAGGCAGACTTGGTCTGCTTAAGTGCAACCCAGACAAATGTCGCACAGAGATTTTTGTAATGTAGCTGTATCAGTGACAGCAAAAGACCTTTTTTAATTACGTGACGTACAGAATGTGTCACCTGGACAGAAAATACGGATTGTGCTTTGTATATAGGTGGATAAGTTAGAGCAAAATTACGTATGTTATTACGTACCGTTCAGTATGGAGCAATTACACAGAAACTATTAGATTAGGCAGACTTGGTCTGCTTAAGTGCAAACCAGACAAATGTCGCACGGAGATTTTTGTAATGTAGCTGTATCAGTGACAGCAAAAGACCTTTTTTAATTACGTGACGTACAGAATGTGTCACCTGGACAGAAAATACGGAGTGTGGTTTGTGGTGAGTGGACAGCTGAACTGTGACACACAGAATGATTCCACACAGCTGTATAAAATGGATTTGTATCACTGAGATAAAACAACAAAAAAACTATTTTGTTCATATATTTTTTTAAATATTTTTTTATATATATATTTTTTTTTAACGTGACGTGCAGAAACTCAGAGAGCAAACTCAGCCCCTGCTAACTGTGACTATTTTGACTGCAACCCAGACAAATGTCGCACAGAGATTTTTCTAATGTAGCTGTAACAGTGAATGCAAAAGACCGTATTTGATTACGTGACGTACAGTATGGGTCACCTGGACAGAAAATACGGATTGTGGTTTGTGGTGAGAGGACAGCTGAACTGTGACACACAGAATGGTTCTACACAGCTGTATGAAATGGATTTGTATCACTGAGATAAAACAATAAAAAAAAAAAGTGTTCTATATGGCGATAGCTGCAGTACTAGTGCCAGCCAGCCCAGCCAGGAGACAAAAAAAATTGTCTTGTAGCCCTTAGAAGGGCTGTTGGGTTCTTTCGATATCACTCCTGCCTAACAGAGAACTAAATCCAGGCCCTAACACTCTCCCTGAAACGCAGCAGATCTGTCCCTAACCACATACAGACAGCATCTGAGCCGAGCACCGCGAGCAGTCACTAGTATATTCCAGGGTCACCTGATCAGGCCAGCCAACCCCTGCTATCGACATGTAAGGGTCCCACGTGATGCTGGGTGTACCGCAGAGTCTCCTGGCTTGTGATTGGCTGAGTTTATAGGCGCCAAAAATTCAAAATGTGGGAGATGCCATTTCCTCGGGCATGGCGAGATACTCGTCCAAGCAGCGAGCACTTACGAGTACCGCAATACTCGAACGAGCACCAAGCTCGGACGAGCATGGTCGCTCATCTCTATTTATAAATTGAAAACTCTTATCTTTGACCAAAATGGAGAGGGCAGAAAATGTATTAAACTGATCCTGACAAAACAAATGTAAAGTGATGACAAAAGTAAAATTTTAGTATTGACACTAAATTCAAGAGTAATGAATGATAAGGAATAATGGATAACTCATGTGTCAAAATGTAGATAATAGATAGGCTATGTTTAAAGGAAAAAGAGTTTCTATTGCATACAGGGTTTTGCTGACATTTCAGCATGATGTGATAGAGCAGAAAGAATAACCACATAAACAAGGGATGGTAACTGTTTCTGTTAATTCCTCCACACGGGGTGCTGTGCTAGTGCAGTTACACCTATCCATTCCAATGGTTTAAGAGGGTAAGCTAGGGCATTGCTTTCTCTTTAATGCTACCACACAGTAGTAATATCCATATCGTGCCCCCTTACAAAAATAATGTCCACATTGTGCCCCCTCACAGTAGTAATTCCCACATTGTGCCTTCTTACGGTAGTAATGCCCACACTGTGCCTCTCTCACAGTAGTTAGGCCCACATTTTGATTCTTTCTCTGTAGTTAGCCCACATTGTGCCCTCTCATAGTAGTAATGACCTCACTGTGGCCCCTCACACTAGAAATGCCTATATTTTGGACAGTTCAGTAGTGCTCCCTCCATTAATAAAGTTAAAAAAAAATTAATACTCACCTATTTCACTTGATAATCATGCACATCCAGTGTTCCCCAGCAGCAGAGCAATGCAGTCAGACATCACACTGCTAGGCTGTGAAAGAGGAGCCTGATTCCCGGGACTGCATGCTTCTTAACTAGAGATGAGCAGAGCACTAAAATGCTCGGGTGCTCGTTATTCGAGTCAAACTTTTCCCGATGCTCGGGTGCTCGTATCGAATAACGAACCCCATTGAAGTCAATGGGAGACTCGAGCATTTTTACAGGGGACCAAGGCTCTGCCTAGGGAAGACTGGGTGAAAACCTGGAAACCTCAGAAAATGATGGAAACACCACGGAAATGGACAGGAAACAGCAGGGGCAGCATGCATGGATGCCTCTGAGGCTGCCTAATCCCACCATTACCCCAAATTCTCAGGCAACAGCCTGGTGGTTACCCTCATGGCAATTGTGCTCACCCAGACCAAGAAAGGCGAGGCAAATACCCATCACATGTTAGGGAAGCACCCAACTAGGTGCAACGAAGGTCCATCACCGCCTGCAGGTGGCACCACTGCTCATGCTGGCACTGCAGCTGACATCAAGTTTAGCATCTGTTCTTATCAGTTGCTGTGGCTGTTGGTGGTAAAGTGGTGAGCATAGCTGCTTCCCAAGCAGTTGACCTGGGTTTGATTCCTGTCTATCGCAGGAGGCAATTAAAAGAAGAACTAAAAAAAAAATCAGTACAATATCTAATACGTCCCCTATCCGGGTAAATTGTTTGGAGAGAGGGCCTGTAGGTGGGGGGAAGGAGGTTTCGCTGGAAGAGCCAGAGGAGTGCCCCCTGGGCTAGCGTGTGTGGTGGTGACAACAGCCGGATGTATTTAGAATGACGACGCAGGACCCCAACTTAAAAATTCAGCATCAACCGGTACAGTCGTAAATTATGAGCTTGATCAAGTGTTTTATGTGTTCTATGTATACTACTCAGTTTAATACCGTATATGTGTCACGTACCGTGTGGTTATCGTGACACGTGTTTCATGTTGCTCATGTTTGTGTCCTGGCATTCTGGCTGCGGTAGTAGGCCGTGGTTGCCAGGGGCAACGTGTAGTTTTGGTTGCTGGTATGTTCCCTGATTGCATACTTCCCTCCTTCCCTGTCTGGTTCTCATGGGGTTAACATATTGACCTGGGTGTGGTCACTAGGTGCTTTTATTCTGTTGTTGCTAGCCTGGTGGTTTAGTTGTGCTTCAGCCTCCGTTGGTGCTGGAGCTATGCACCTTTCCTGGGATTCCATCTGCCCAGTCCTTGTGGCCACTTAATATGTCATCGAGGTCTTCCCGAGGTCCTCTCATCCCCTTCCCTTATCCTGGTTATGTGGTGTGTGGTTTATGTACGGGTGGGTGTTTGGTCTGTGACTGCCATGTGTCTTCTGACATGGAGTCCAGACATTTCCTGTATGTATGTGCCTTCGGTGAGAGGGCTCCAGGGTTCCCCGGAGGGGGAACAGCGACGATACTGTGAGTTGTTGCCGGTGAGCTGGTTCCTGGGTGTGTTGTGTGTACTGAGTCCTGTTAGGTGTTCGGGTTCCAGTACATGTGCCTGGGCTGCAGTCTTTGGTGTATGGACTGCTGGTGCTTCTATCAGCAGTTTCAGCAGGCAAGTTGCCTGGTGCACCGGGACCATCCTGGAGGTGCAGTCAGTGAGTTCTGGATAAGTGCATCCCTACCATCTGGGGCTCTGTGGGCAATATAGATACGCAGGTAATATTATTTTTCACACCTATCCCAAAAATAAAAATTTATGCAGTTTGCGCAAATAAAACTGGAAACTGGAACTGGAGAGAGGGCCTGTAGGTGGACCTCCGGAAAAATTGTTTGGAGAGAGGGCCTGTAGGTAGACCTGCGGAAAAATTGTTTGGAGAGAGGGCCTGTAGGTGGACCTCCGGAAAAATTGTTTGGAGAGAGGGC
The DNA here is from genome assembly GCA_900303285.1 of Rhinella marina. Classification (NCBI taxonomy): domain Eukaryota; kingdom Metazoa; phylum Chordata; class Amphibia; order Anura; family Bufonidae; genus Rhinella; species Rhinella marina. The sequence goes on from ONZH01012779.1 coordinate 33,266, forward strand.
CTGTAGGTGGGGGGGCAGGCTGGGGGGAAGGAGGTTGAGCTGGAAGAGCCAGAGGAGTGCCCCCTGGGCTAGCGTGTGTGGTGGTGACAACAGCCGGATGTAGTTAGAATGACGACGCAGGACACCAACTTAAAAATTTAGCATCAACCGGTACAATTGTAAATTATGAGCTCGATCAAGTGTGGCATGACTATTAAATGGATATTGCATGTGGTCACGTACTCCCTGGAACCCCATAGTCACCCCTTCTCTGATGTGCTAGCCCAGAACATTCTCTGCCCCAATTCGCAAGACCTTTTGCTGTTTCCGTGTGCTGACAGTGGGGATTTACCAGTGTTGTCTAAAGAGGTGGTGGACAATGGCGAGACATAGGTGTCGGTGGGTGAGGTAGTTGTATGGGAAGCAAGTTACATTGGGGACTCCTTGAGGGGACTTTCTCATGATGGGACAGATTCAACTTGGGTGGATCAGGCACAGGAACAGATCAATTTTTTTTGTGTTTATTTAACTTTTATTTAGCAAAAATAACCACAGAGATATTTATTCGTTAACTTCTCTGCGCAGTCTGGCGTTGGGCTTCGTCACTTTGATGGAGAGCTGTGCCGCTTTCTCCACAATGGTCTTTAGGTTCTTAGATGGAGACGTTGTGGGCGATTTCAGCACAGAAGGACTTGTTGCTCATCAACAGAACCTCGAGCTCCTTGACATTGTGGACCAGGTATTTGCGGAACCCTGTTGGCAGAATGTGTTTGGTCTTCTACTTGCTACCGTATCCAATGTTGGGCAATATAGATACGCAGGTAATATTATTTTTCACACCTATGCCAAAAATAAAAATTTACGCAGTTGGCGCAAATAAAACTGGAAACTGGAATTGGAGAGAGGGCCTGTAGGTGGACCTCCGGAAAAATTGTTTGGAGAGAGGGCCTGTAGGTGGATCTCCGGAAAAATTGTTTGGACAGAGGGCCTGTATGTGGACCTCTGGAAAAATTGTTTGGACAGAGGGCCTGTAGGTGGACCTCCTGAAAAATTGTTTGGAGACAGGGCCTGTAGGTGGACCTCCGGAAAAATTGTTTGGACAGAAGGCCTGTAGGTGGACCTCCGGAAAAATTGTTTGGACAGAGGGCCTGTAGGTGGCCCTCCTGAAAGATTGTAGTAAAAGAGTGCCAGTTGGACCTCTGAAAAATGGCGTTTTTTTGGTCAGCGTTAGGCAAAGACGATATGGAGGAGGAGGAGGAGTAGGAGGAGTAGAGAAGAGGAATCGGATACATAAGTTATTTAAATCTTTAGCTGCTTTCCCCCGGAGGAGATTTGAATTCCGGTGAAATCCAGGCTTTGTTCATTTTAATAAGCGTCAGCCTGTCAGCGCTGTCAGTTAACAGGCGTGTACACTTATCGGTGATGACGCCACCAGCTGCACTGAATACCCGCTCTGACAGCACGCTAGCGGCAGGGCAGGCCAGCACCTCCAAGGCGTACAGCACCATTTCAGTCCACGTATCCAGCTTTGAAACCCAGTAGTTGTATGGAGCAGAGTGATCGCTACGGACGTTGGTATGGTCAGCTAGGTACTCCCTCACCATCTTTCTGTACAGCTCTCCCCTACTCTGCCTAGACTGGGGACAGGTGACAGTGTCTTGCTGGGGTGACATAAAACTGGCAAAGGCCTTGGAGAGCGTTCCCCTGCCAGTGCTGGACAAGGTGCCTGCTCGCCTCCTCTCCCCCGCTACTTGGCCCACAGAACCATGCCCTCTGCCGCTAGCGGCGACAGATGGGAAGGATTGTTTCAGCTTGTGCACCAGTGCCTGTTGATATCTATTCACTCTCATACTCCTTTCCTCTGCAAGGATGAGAGTGGAAAGGTTCTGCTTGTACCGTGGGTCCAGGAGAGTGAACACCCAGTAATCGCTGTTTGAAAAAATTCTTCTAACGCGAGGGTCACGGGATAGGCAGCCTAACATGAAGTCTGCCATGTGCGCCAGAGTCCCAACACGCAAGAATTCCCTCTCCTCACTGGCCTGACTCTCCATTTCCTCCTCCTCCTCCAAGTCCTCCTCTTCAGCCCATACACGCTCAAGAGTTAAGGACTGAGCACTGGTACCCTCTACTGTCTCGCCGACATTCTCCTCCTCTTCCTCCTTATCCTCATCCCCCTCCTCCGATACGCGCTGAGAAACAGACCGGAGGGTGCTCTGGCTATAAAGCAACGTATCTTCCTCCACCGTCTCTTGTGACAAGCGCAAAGCATCCGACTTGATGCTGAGCAGTGAGTTTTTAAACAGGCAAAGCAGCGGGATGGTGAGGCGGATATTGGCGGCATCGCCGCTGACCATCTGTGTTGACTCCTCAAAGTTGCTCAACACCTGGCAGATATCAGACATCCACGTCCACTCCTCATTGTAAACTTGAGGAATCTGACTGACCTGACTACCAGTTCTGGTGGAAGTTGACATCTGGCAGTCTACAATCGCTCTGCGCTGCTGGTAAACTCTGGATAACATGTCTAATGTGGAATTCCATCTCGTGGGCACATCGCACAACAGTTGGTGAGCGGGCAGTTGTACGCGGCGCTGCGCTGCCCTGAGAGTGGCAGCATCTGTGGTTGACCTGCGGAAATGCGCACAGATGCGACGCACCTTGGTGAGCAAATCAGACAGATTGGGGGTATGTCTTGAGGAACCGCTGAACTATGATATTGAACACGTGGGCCAGGCATGGCAAATGTGTCAGTCTGCCGAGTTGCAGAGCCGCCACCAGGTTACGCCCGTTGTCACACACAACCATGCCTGGCTTGAGGTTCAGCGGTGCCAGCCACACATCGGTCTGCGCCGTGATGCCCTGTAACAGCTCTTGGGCGGTGTGCCTTTTGTCAACTAAGCTCAGCAGTTTGAGCACCGCCTGCTGGCGCTTTCCCACAGCACTGCTGCTGCGCCTAGAGCTACCGACTGAAGGCGCCGTGCCCACGGATGGTAATTTGGTGGAGGAGGAGGAGGAGGAGCGGTCGGAGGAGGAGGAGGCATAGTACGTCTGAGAGACCGTGACCGAGGTAGGCCCCGCAATCCTCAGTGTGGGCAGTACATGAGTGGCCCCAGGGTCATTCTCGGTCCCAGCCTCCACCAAGTTAACCCAATGTGCCGTCAGTGAGATATAGTGTCCCTGCCCGGCAGCACTTGTCCACGTGTCCGTTGTTAGGTGGACCTTCTCAGAAACAGCGTTGGTCAGGGCACGGATGATGTTCTGTGACACGTGCTGGTGTAGGGCTGGGACGGCACATCAGGAAAAATAGTGGCGGCTGGGGACCGAATACCGAGGGGCAGCCACCGCCATGAGATTGCGAAAGGCCTCGGTCTCTACCAGCCTATAGGGCAGCATCTCCAGGCTAAGCAATTTGGAGATGTGGACGTTGAGGGCTTGGGCATGTGGGTGGGTGGAACTGTATTTCCTCTTGCGCTCCAGAGTCTGCTGTAAAGACAACTTAACGCTGCGCTGGGACACATTGGTGGACACTGTGAAGGATCGTGGAGGCGAAGGTGTGTTTTTCCGGCGGGAGGCGCTCGTGCCGGGGTCCTGGGCAGGGGGTTGACTAGCAGAGGCAGCGAGTGACGCAGGGGGTTGACTAGCAGAGGCAGCGAGTGACACAGGGGAAGGAGCAGTGGTGTGACCCGCAGGAGGTGGTGAACGGCCTTGGTTCCATTGAGTGGGGTGTTTAGCACTCATATGCCTGCGCATGCTGGTGGTGGTTAGGCTAATAGTGGTGGCACCCCTGCTGATCCTGGTGTGGCACAGGTTGCACACCACAGTCCGTCGGTCATCCTCAATTTCTTTAAATAATCTCCAGACTTGCGAACATCTAGGCCTCGCCACAGGAGCTTCACTACGTGAAACAGTTGCTGCTGATGCACCAGCACTGGCCCTGCTTCTCCCTCTGGCCACACCACTGCCTCTTACAACCTGTTCTGGTGCAGCACTCGCCTCCGCCTCAGAAGCACTGTCTTCACTCGGCATATCAACCCAGCTTGGGTCAGACACCTCGTCATCCTCCGATTCCTTAGTCTGCTCCCCCCTCGGAATTCCTCCCCTAACAACAACTTCACCACTGTCTGACAACCGTGTCTCCTCATCGTCTGACACCTCTTTACAAACTTCTTCCACTAACTCAACATTGTCATCATCATCATCATCATCATCATCACCCACAGACTGCGACAGTTGGAAAACTTGGGCATCGGGAACGAGGTCAGCAGCAACCTGAAAAGTGGTTTGTGACTCTGGGAAGGGTCCAGAAAACAGTTCCTGAGAGTATGCCGGATCGCATTCCAAATTTTCCTGGGAGGGGGCAGACTGGGGGATAGGAGGTTGAGGTGGAGGAGCCAGAGGAGTGCTCCCTTGGGTAACGTGGGTGGACTGCATGGAAGACTGACTGGTGGACAAATTACTTGAAGCATTGTCCGCAATCCACGAGATCAGCTGTTCGCACTGTTGTGGTTTCAACAGTCCTCTACCACGTGTCCCTGTAAGTTGAGACATGAAGCTAGGGAGTGTAGCTCTTCAGCGTTCCACAGCTCCCTCATCCGCAGGTACTGTCTCACCCTGCCCAGAACCACGACCTCTGCCCAATGCAGTAATTGAATGCCCACGCCCTCGTCCTCGACCCTTAGCCCTGGGGTTCAACATTTTCTGTATATAAGTGTATGATATAAAAAAATAATAAACGGGCCTGGTGTACTGAAACCCACTAACTTGTTCAGTCTGGTTTAATTAAGTGACGTACAGAAAGTGTCACCTGGACAGAATATATGGATTGGAGTGAGTGTGCTGAACTGTGACACACAGAAAGGTTACACACAGCTGTGTGAAATGGATTTGTATCACTGAGCTAAAACAACAAAAAAACAAATTTTTTTGTATACTTTGTTTTGGATTTTTGTTTTTTTTGGAACGTGACGTGCAGAAACTATCGTTGAACTGACTGACACCCTACTGACGGTGGCTATTTAGACTGCGACCCAGAAAAATGTCGCACAGAGATTTTTAGGATCAATCTATATACGTGACAGGTAGCAAATGACTTGGTTGTATTCTGTGACGTACAGAAAGTGTCACCTGGACAGAATATACGGATTGGAGTGAGTGTGCTGAACTGTGACACACAGAAAGGTTACACACAGCTGTGTGAAATGGATTTGTATCACTGAGCTAAAACAACAAAAAAACTATTTTTTTTTTATATTTTTTTTTTTAGTTTAGTTTTTTTTGGAACGTGACGTGCAGAAACTATCGTTGAACTGACTGACACCCTACTGATGGTGGCTATTTAGACTGCGACCCAGACAAATGTCGCACAGAGATTTTTAGGATCAAGCTATATATACGTGACAGGTAGCAGGTGACTTGGTTGTATTTTGTGACGTACAGAAAGTGTCACCTGGACAGTATATACGGTTTGGAGTGAGTGTGCTGAACTGTGACACACAGAAATGTTACACGCAGCTGTGTGAAATGGATTTGTATCACTGAGCTAAAACAACAAAAAAACTAATTTTTTTTTTATATTTTTTTTTAGCTTAGTTTTTTTTTGAACGTGACGTGCCGAAACTATCGTAGAACTGACTGACACCCTACTGACGGTGGCTATTTAGACTGCGACCCAGACAAATGTCGCACAGAGATTTTTAGGATCAATCTATATACGTGACAGGTAGCAAATGACTTGGTTGTATTCTGTGACGTACAGAAAGTGTCACCTGGACAGAATATACGGATTGGAGTGAGTGTGCTGAACTGTGACACACAGAAAGGTTACACACAGCTGTGTGAAATGGATTTGTATCACTGAGCTAAAACAACAAAAAAACTAATTTTTTTTTTATATTTTTTTTTAGTTTAGTTTTTTTGGAACGTGACGTGCAGAAACTATTGTAGAACTGACTGACACCCTACTGACGGTAGCTATTTAGACTGCGACCCAGACAAATGTCGCACAGAGATTTTTAGGATCAAGCTGTATACGTGACAGGTAGCAAATGACTTGGTTGTTATCTGTGACGTACAGAAAGTGTCACCTGGACAGAATATATGGATTGGAGTGAGTGTGCTGAACTGTGACACACAGAAAGGTTACACGCAGCTGTGTGAAATGGATTTGTATCACTGAGCTAAAACAACAAAAAAACTAATTTTTTTTTATATTTTTTTTTTAGTTTAGTTTTTTTTGGAACGTGACGTGCAGAAACTATCGTTGAACTGACTGACACCCTACTGACGGTGGCTATTTAGACTGCGACCCAGAAAAATGTTGCACAGAGATTTTTAGGATCAAGCTGTATACGTCACAGGTAGCAAATGACTTGGTTCTATTCTGTGACGTACAGAAAGTGTCACCTGGACAGAATATATGGATTGGAGTGAGTGTGCTGAACTGTGACACACAGAAATGTTACACGCAGCTGTGTGAAATGGATTTGTATCACTGAGCTAAAACAACAAAAAAACTAATTTTTTTTTAATATTTTTTTTTAGCTTAGTTTTTTTTTGAACGTGACGTGCCGAAACTATCGTAGAACTGACTGACACCCTACTGACGGTGGCTATTTAGACTGCGACCCAGACAAATGTCGCACAGAGATTTTTAGGATCAATCTATATACGTGACAGGTAGCAAATGACTTGGTTGTATTCTGTGACGTACAGAAAGTGTCACCTGGACAGAATATACGGATTGGAGTGAGTGTGCTGAACTGTGACACACAGAAAGGTTACACGCAGCTGTGTGAAATGAATTTGCATCATTGAGCTAAAACAACAAAAAAACTAATTTTTTTATATATTTTGTTTTGGATTTTTGTTTTTTTTGGAACGTGACGTGCAGAAACTATCGTAGAGCTGACTGACACCCTACTGACGGTGGCTATTTAGACTGCGACCCAGACAAATGTCGCACAGAGATTTTTAGGATCAAGCTGTATACGTGACAGGTAGCAAATGACTTGGCTCTATTCTGTGACGTACTGAAAGTGTCACCTGGACAGAAAATAGTGAATGTACTGAACAGAAAATACGGATTGTCGTGAGTGGACAGATGAACTGTGACACACAGAATGGTTCCACACTGCTGTGTGCAATGGTTTTGTATCACTGAGATATAACATAAAAATAAAGGGGGTTATATATGGCGATAGCTGCACTACTAGTGCCAGCCAGCCAAGCCAGGAGACAAAAAAAAATGTCTTCTAGCCCTTAGAAGGGCTGTTGGGTTCTTTGTGGGTGATTCCTGCCTAACAGAGAACTAAATGCAGGCCCTAACACTCTCCCTGAGAGGCAGCAGCTCTATCCCTAACGACATCCAGACGGCATCTGAGCCGAGCACCGCGGCCATTCACTAGTATATTCCAGGGTCACCTGATCAGGCCAGCCAACGCCTGCTATCGACATGTATGGGCCCCACGTGATGCTGGGTGTACCGTAGAGTCTCCTGGCTTGTGATTGGCTGTGTTTATAGGCGCCAAAAAAGCATGATGCGGAAGTTGCCATTTCCTCGAGCATGGCGAGATACTCGTCCGAGCAGCGAGCACTTACGAGTACCCTAATACTCGAACGAGCACCAAGCTCGGACGAGTATGCTCGCTCATCTCTATTCTTAACCCATCCCAGCAACATGATGTGTGGACTGCTGGGCAGCGGCACAGATGAGGTGAACAATAAAGCAGGGAGAGGACAACTTCCTGTCTCACCATCTAAATCAACTAATCAGATGTCACCCTCGACCCTCTGCCCCCGGGGCACACACCCTTCTTGCAACCCCCCCCCCCCTCCTTGCCATATACTATTTTCCTCATTTTCCAACATCCTGTCATCCAAATAAAATTCTGAAGCCCCTCAGTTACAAGAAAAAAAAAACTGTCTAGTATAAAACAGTAGATACTAGACAGGGAGGAGAGGTGGGGATAGGAGAGCTTGAGCAGTATAACTCCCTCAGTATATGTGTGATAGTCGGAGAGGGGTAAGGGGGCTCATGTCAGTCTATTCTTCATCCTATTCATCTTATTTGATGGGCAGCGAAGTAAAGTTGAAGTTTTATGAAATTAAAGAGGTTAATCATATTGCAAATCTTGTAAGAAAGGTCTGTTGACAATAAGCAAGGCAGGAAAATTCTTCAGAATGAGAGATGCCCTTTGTAACATTTCTAAAATATATTAATCCTCTGCATTCTTTAAATGAAGTACACATGATGCAATCATTAATGGTACAAGCTTTTACCAAACAGCTGAGGGCATTGACTTTGATCTTTAAACATTTTCTCATATAGCTTTACAAATGTTATGCCTTGCTATAATCCTATTAAACATTTACCATAAATGCTGACAGTAATAAAGATGCCTACATTTTCAAATATAAAATGTACAGACATATATTTATAAATAAATATAATAAACTGTGTGCATTATATACTAAATATGTTAAATGTTAAATGCACACGTTATATTTTAAATATGAATACTATACTGTTCATGGGCAGCTCCTCAAAGTTTTCTTTTGTCTGTTGATATATAAACAGCAACTTTCTTTTCTGAAGATGCATGATTTGTATAGTAAGCCCAGATGCATCCTTCCCTACCTTTCCTTTTGGTTTGATATATCTCAAGATGAGTGGCATAAAAAAAACATCTTTGAAGAAGACAAGTCAATCACTATGCCTCTAGGCTAATTTCTTGAAGGGTTAGTTAGTGACATGACATACGGTCGAGAACCATTGCAGTGAAATCTGCCCTCCAAAAGCCAAATAACGCTCCTTCCTTTCTTAGCCCTGCAGTGTGCCTATACAGAAGTTAGGACTACATAGACCTAACTTCTTAAAATAGACCGCACTTTTATGCACACATGGATGAATAAAGTCACTTTCTCAGGTTGTAAAAAAAAAATGGCCTTTAAAAAGTCACAAACCCAGGGGTTGTACCTTTTTTGGGCAAGGAAATGGGTGTAGGGGGTGGTACATCTCTCTCTATATGTTCTTTGTTTGTAAAATCTATTTTTATTTATTTTGGGAAAGAACATTACAATGAAATAAGCTTTCACAACAATATAAGAAATAGAGGGGATGCAACCCCAAACAATAGACAATGAGCATTGGTAAAATGTTCGTAAGTTGAATGGTATTTCTTTACTAATGAAGTGTATCAATGCCATTGTCACACGGTATTATTGTAAACAATAAATTACATTCGTAGGATTGCAATCCTTGGATATATACTAAAATAACGGATAGTGAAGGTAAAAACAAAGAAATAAGAACATAAACTCTATCTTCACGACCTCCCTGGGATCCTCCTGTTCTTAATGTGCTATATAACAATTTAGTCTAACATTACTTCTTCTTTTCCTGAAAGATATCTCCACAGATCTACTGGCAAAATGATGGGATAACAAAAATGCTGTTTCCAGTTCCCTTTCCCACTGCATAACAAAATATTGCTTAGAAGGAGCTTGTTTCTCTAATAAATGTTTATATATCATTGAGACCAGTTTTTTTGGTGCAGTGCGGAGGAGAGTTAGATTCTCTAACCAGGTGGGATCAGGGAGAGGTAGGGCCGTAACCTTGACATTTTTGACATGTTTGCATGAAGTCTAGATTGTGTATGGAAAGAGGGATATTTTCCCCAAACATCTGATATATGTCTGATAGAGACTTTTGGGCTTCTCCTTCCAAATATGATGCAATCTTAAAGGTTTTCATTTTCAACCACTAGCTGCCTTCAGGTTCCAATTGCGAAAAATTTCAGGTTCCAATTGCGAAAATTTCAAAAAACCAGGTAGGACTGCTAATTTGGAAAGACTATTTGTGGATTGAGGAAGGATTGTGGTGCTGCAACATACCCTAATCAATACCTTTATCATACTGTCAATTTCTATTTTTGGATGTTCAGGTAGGATATTTAACCATAGGCAATTATATAGATGGGGACCATTAGATGCCGTTCAATATCTCAATAAGGTGTGACTAAGTTGTTATTGGTTAATAGTGACCATCTCGCAAGTTGTATTGATTTATAATATAGGATTAGATCTGGGATAGAGATTCCCCCTTTGTTTTTCCTTTGTGTTAAATAGGAATAAGCTAGTCTCGGTCTCCTATTCTTCCAAAGGAAGGCAGTGAACATTTTCTTGAGGGCAAGGAAAAATGAGTTGGGCAGGTAGTATAATAGAAGTGATTGAAGGACATATAGGATCTGAGGGAGAACATATGTAGTTAATAGGTTCTTCCTCCCAAACCATAAAACATAAGGGATGTGCAGGGAGTTTAGATATGTTTTTGGTAGAACTGGTTTATAGTTTAGATGATAAAGGCATGTGGGATCAGATGTTAACATGAGTCCCAGGTATTTAATGGCGGAAGGAGGCCATTTAAATTGTGAGGAGATTTTTATTTTAGAAAGGGCTGTGGGGTTTATAGATATATTCACAGCCTCAGACTTATTGTAATTGATTTTGAAATTGGAAATTGTTTCATAGGTTTCAAATATCTGCAGTATTATTGGGAAGGCCTCTTCTGGGTTGGAGACTAATAGCAATAGATTGTCAGCAAAGGCTGCTGTTTTATGTGTATAACGGCCTAGGGTTAATCCTTTGATTTGTTCCGATTGCCTAATTTTAAGTAATAGGGTCTCCATGCACAGAATAAAAAGAGTTGGTGACAAAGGGCAGCCCTGGCGAGTTCCATTTGTAATATAAAATAGATCAGAGAGTGTGCCATTTATCATAACTTGGGCTGATGGCTGGGAATATAAATTGTAGTGGGAAGTCAAATTTCTTCAGGGTCTCTCTCATGAATTCCCACTTTACTCTATCAAAAGCTTTTTCTGCGTCAGTTTCCAATAAAAGAAGGGGCAAGTTTTTTGATTTTGCTACATGTATAGCATGCACAACCCTCCATACATTATGTTTCCCCTCTCTCCCAGGCACAAACCCAACCTGTTCCGGATCTATTAGCTTTGACAAAAAAGGGGCTATCCGGTGAACTAGAAGCTTCGACCACCACTTTAGATCACAATTTAATAAGGATATGGGTCGACAGTTTCCACAGTTCTCTGGATCTTTTCCCTCTTTATGAAGGATAGTGATGTGGGCTCGTAATGCATGTACTGGAAGGTGTGTGCATAGGAGACGGGAATAACATACCTCGAGAAAGTGGGGTAGTAATTGATTTTTGAACTTCTTGTAGTAGATAATTGGCAAGCCATCAGGGCCGGGACTTTTGCCAGATGGGATGGAGTTCAGGACTTTTTCTAGTTCTATGACTGTGAATGGAAGTAGAAGCGAAGCTTTCTCTTCTTGATTTATTTGGGTGAGCTAATGGAGTTAAGAAAAGAGGTTAGTGTTGAGATTGGTGTATCAGCACTGTGTTCTGGTTATCTGAGATATTGTATAATTTGGTATAAAACTCCTTAAAAGCCTTAGCTATTTGCGGGGTAGTGGCGACCTTGTTAGATTCTTCAGTTTTTATAGAAGATATAAATGTTCTCTCTTCTCTTTTTGATGAGATGTGACATTATTTTATTGCCCTTGTCACCATGTGCGTAGTATTTGTATTTAAGCAAGGGATTTCTCAGCTTTGATATTAAGAAAGTCTTTGACTTTTTGTCTAAGCTCTGTCAGAGCTTTCAAATGAGAATCTGTCCTTGACTGTTTATGTGTTTTCTCTATGGTGTGTATTTGTGACATCAAGGAGTTGAGTTCCTTCGTGCGTTGTTTTTTTAATAAATGTGCCTAAGAATATCAGTTCTCCCCTGATGAAAGCCTTGTGGGTTTCCCACACTGTTGGCGGTGAAATCTGCTGATCCCGGTTGAGATGGCAAAACTCCTCAAGTTTTTCCCCCAGAGATTCCACATGTGCATTCGTCTCTAACAGAGTGTCATTTAATCTCCAGGACCATATCCTTTGTGGGAGGCATTTCAATGCTAATGACATTTTAACTGGAGCGTGATCTGCTATTACTATTGCCCCAATGTCTACTGAGCGTACCGACTGCACATGTGGTTCTGACATAAATAAATAATCAATTCGATGATATGAATTATGTACTGATGAAAAGTAAGTATAGTCCCTATCCAGGGGATGTAAAAGTCTCCACATATCTATTAAGTGTGCCTCTGCTAGGGCTAGCTTCAGTTTATTCCATTGTTTAAGAGAAAAACCTGAAGAAGAAGGAGATACATCTATTGAGGGCTCCATAGCTATATTCAAGTCTCCTCCCATAATTACCCCTCCTTCTGCATATTCTTTCAATATTTTTAGTGCGGAGATAATCCATGGGATTTGTTTACTAGGTGCGTATAAATTTGCTATGGTGATTTTCATATCATATAATATGCCTTGTAATATTAGAAGCCTGCCATCAGGGTCTACATATGATTTCTCTAATTTGAATGGGATAGAGTTCTTAATCACAATCAAAACCCCTTTTAACGCCAATGAATGTGTGGAATGAAACCACTGAGAGTACATGGAAGTAGGGATTTTAGGCATATGATTATGGTGAAAATGGGTCACCTGTAGGAGAACGATTTCTGCCTGTTGTTTGTACAGGAGCTCCAACAACTGTCTGCGTTTCTGTGGAACATTAAGACCATTAACGTTATGTGATACGATGTGGAGATTAGCCATGTGGAATCTGAGAGGTGAGGTAGTATCTAAGTATAAGAGTACTCAGATAAGCCGCAGAAAAAACATGAACATGTGTGAACATATGATACAACGAGAGTAATAGCACTTTTGCAATTGTACAGAAATAGGAGGTAATATCCTCCTTATTGTTGTCTGCACTCCCACCACCACCCACCACCCCTTCCTGCCACCAGTACATATATAGATAGAAATATACACTCACCGGCCACTTTATTAGGTACACCTGTCCAACTGCTCGTTAACACTTAATTTCTAATCAGCCAATCACATGGCGGCAACTCAGTGCATTTAGGCATGTAGACATGGTCAAGACAATCTCCTGCAGTTCAAACCGAGCATCAGTATGGGGAAGAAAGGTGATTTGAGTGCCTTTGAACGTGGCATGGTTGTTGGTGCCAGAAGGGCTGGTCTGAGTATTTCAGAAACTGCTGATCTACTGGGATTTTCACGCACAACCATCTCTAGGGTTTACAGAGAATGGTCCGAAAAAGAAAAAACATCCAGTGAGCGGCAGTTCTGTGGGCGGAAATGCCTTGTTGATGCCAGAGGTCAGAGGAGAATGGGCAGACTGGTTCGAGCTGATAGAAAGGCAACAGTAACTCAAATTGCCACCCGTTACAACCAAGGTAGGCAGAAGAGCATCTCTGAACGCACAGTACGTCGAACTTTGAGGCAGATGGGCTACAGCAGCAGAAGACCACACCGGGTGCCACTCCTTTCAGCTAAGAACAGGAAACTGAGGCTACAATTTGCACAAGCTCATCGAAATTGGACAGTAGAAGATTGGAAAAACGTTGCCTGGTGATGAGTCTCGATTTCTGCTGC